>VDFB02153800.1:0-61034 GCA_007258455.2 Sequoia sempervirens
CCAAAAAATTAGAAAAAGTCTTGAAAATTTGGTTACTTCGGCGAAAACCTAGCAAACAGGCATCTTGGTAACAACAAAAAAAAAATCAAAAAAGCAAAAAATCCAAAAAAATCAGAAAAAGGATCAAAAAAATCGTCCTCTAGTGAAAACCACTTCGGTGGCACTTTGGGCAAGTACCTCGGTGAAAACCTGGCAAACAGGCGCCTTGTGTAAATAAGCACTCTCCATCCACCAGGACCTTTACAGCTTGTTCATCATTATCCCTCCATTTCGCTTCCATCATCCATCTCATCTCCATTCATTACACATCCATTCGCATCTGCACCATAGCTTGGTCTTGTGTTCGTATCATGATCCCTCCTAGTACTACTCGGCCCATTCTCAAGGTCAGTTTGTCCTGCCTTTATCGGAGTAGTCTACTGCATCACGCTAGGGGCACGTTCTCATCAGATCAAATTCGTGTATGGTCTTAAAGTCCTCAAAATCAGAAAATCCAAAAACATCAGAAAATCAGAAAATCAAAAAACATCAAAAAATATCAAAAAATCCCAAAAACATTGGAAAACTGAAAATCAAAACATTTGTAAAACTTCAAAATACCAAAAACAGCCTCAAAACATTGCAAAATTCCAAAACATCCAAATATTAAAAAATCCATCTCGCATCTTCTCGTTTTCTAATAAACACCATTCATAATAATCGATCGTCATCCTCAACCTTTGGTGAAACATTTAGAAACAAGTGTAGCAGGTTGGGTGTAATCTCAAAAGCCAAATCTCTCAAGTCCATGCACGTAAACAAGTTGGTCAAGTCTTTGTGTCGATAGTCCATCATCCAAACAGTCTCATATCAATCATCGATAACATCATGCCGGTAGGATGAATCCTTCCTACAAGGGGCATTAGTTATCAGAAAGAACATTTTGGATAAATGAAATGACGTGCCGCCATCCACTAACATGTCCTAGGATGTATCCTTCCTACAATGGGCATTATCTTTTGGCAATAAATTTCGGTCCTTATCCTTAAAAACACATTCCCTTTTTTTATTAGCGGTATTGAAGAACATCAACTTGTTTGTGTACTTGGTCTTTTTCTTTTGACTTATCTTATTGCACTCAGTCTAAGGACCTCCCGATGATATCTGAACGAAGGATTTAGAGAGATAGGAATGGGGCAACAATCATTATCTTTTGTCTGTTGTGCTTGTTGGACGTTCTTGTAAAATAACTTGGAAAATACTTGCTTTGTTAGATATGTATGGAGGATGTTTTAGATAGCTTGTTGACTATTGCATTGATTGGTTATACCTTTCTGTGTTTTGGTCTAAGATGTTTGAGACTTCTAAAGTGCATCCTAGCAAGGTTTCTGTATGTCAGGTGTGAACAAGAATACTCCTATGTATTTGTCGAGTCAAAATCCATCACACTAATTACAACGCCATCCTGGTCCTTTATACCTTGATGCATCGTCCTTAGGCGTGTTATCAAACATAAAGTAAGTGATCCTTTGAAAATCCCAATCCTTGATAAGCAAATCATCCATCTATCATTCATTTCTTATCATCATTTCTCATCATCATCTCTCATTATGTTGGCTTGTTGGATCCTCTTGTCATCGTCTCATTTCTGCACTAACATCACATCATGAATAGTTAATCATCATCACCAATACATCCATCATCCATCCATTATGCATTCATCTTGCATCCATAAATCATCAGAATTCTGCATATCATCTCACATGCTTCATCATCATAATATAGATCTGTTAGTCTTAGCATACCACATATCATCCATATCATACATAATAGGAAACATTGATTATTTCACATGCATTGAATTTGCTTCATCATCATAATATAGATCTGTTAGTCTAAGCATCTGCATAAATCATCCATCGCATAATCATAACATCTCATATCATATCATCATTTAAGTTGTTTAGGATAATATAGATTTGTTATTCTAAGCATCTTAAAATCATCTCATTTGCATCGTCATCCATAACCATCCATTTTGAACCTCTTTATCGTGAGATCGACCATCAAATCGAATCTTTTCGCTTGATCTCTCGAGGGGGCAATGTACTAGTGTACTTCTTTCTGCTGGGGCATCCGAAAAATCAGAAAATTTTTAAAATTTTAATTGCGGCAAGTTTATTCTTTGAACCAATGCAACAAGTACATTGCTTCAAAGAGGGGCAAAATGTAGACATGCAAAATTAACATTATGCATTCGATCAAATTTAGTCAAATTAGGTCTCACATTAGGCCCATTCATCACTTTCATCCATTCATTAAATAATCTCATTTCCTAAGGTCATTTATCAAATATACATTATCATTCAACCTTCATCTTGCATCATCCATTTAATTAAATAAATCAAACTTCATTTAAATCAAATCCTAATTCATATTCCATCATTTTCTAATTTAAATAAATCAAATATTTAAATCCTAAAGGTCAGCTCACCTAATCAGCATTAAATCAGCATAATCATCATCATCTATTTAATCTAACCCTGATTAAATGTTAATCCCATCCCACTTGCATTCTCTAGATTTAGCCACTTGCACATATAAATCAATTTATTGATTTATTAAATCCAAGATTTTCCATCAACATGGCATTTATGGGAATATTCCCTCAATTTTGAATTCAAAGGCAAGTTGATTTGTCCCTCCAACATTGCATTTATTTCTCATTTTCTTGTCCCCACTTAGCATTTACTCTCAAATTTGAATTCAAATTCTCCCTCTCATGGGCACATTTCCCTAATCTTGCACAACCATTGACCACTCACCATTTGACAAGTGTCATCTTCTCATTGAGGATCTTTAGTCCCACATTCACCATCTTGGCCAATCTCTCATCAACAAAATCTATAAAAGAAGGCCTTCATTCTCATTCAAGGATCCACAATTTTATGCAAGGTTACTCTCTTGGTTTGAGAAATAATCTTGTTCTTCATCTCCATTGCAATACATCATCATTTAGCTATTGATCAAGGGTTGGGAAAGGGTCACTAGCACATGTGACACCAATCCACTATGGAATAGGTAACTTGTGGTTTGCTTTCATAATGCTTGTAGCTTCCTTTCATCCTTTGTTGCATGTTTTAAGAATTTTTGCAAGGTATTTCATAGGAATGTTCTTGAAGGATTTGTAGGTACTAACCCTTGTTTGAAGTTAGTGTTTGCATACTTTGAAAAGCATGCTCACAAGTACTATTGTTTACATCCTCAACTGGGTACAAGTCAAAGGTGATACTAGCAAGACCCCTTTTGAGCTATGGACTAGTCAAAAGCCTATTGTTAATTATTTCAAGATATTTGGAAGCAAATCTTATATCAAGAGAGATGAAGATATAGGAAAATTTGATGCTAGGAGTGATGAAGGTATCTTTCTAGGTTATTCTACTAAAAGCAAGGCCTATCGGTGTTACAATAAAAGATTGAGGAAAATGGTTGAAAGTGCAAATGTCAAGGTTGATGAAGACTTAGGTACACCATCCAGAACTTGTGGATATGATTCTAATGATCAGAATCATAGTACAAACAAAGAAAAGAAAGTTTAGACAATAAATCAAGTACAAATCATTTTGGTGAATTGGGAAAATCAAGAGGAAGAAGAAACTAGTGAAATTATTGAAGAGAGAACACAAGAGCCTGAAGTTGAAGAACATCCTAAGAAGACTCTGAGGTATGTAAGATTTAATCATTTGGAAGATTAGATTATAGGTGATAATAACAAAGGTGTTTAGACTAGGAGAAAGATTGTAGAAGAATACTACTTGATTCCAAAGACTAAGCCTACTAGTTTGAATGAAGCATGCAAAGATGAGCACTAGGTTGAAGCAATGAAGGAGGAGCTAAAGTAGATTAAGAAGAATGATACATGGATTCTTTTTCCCATACCTAAGGATAAGAATGTCATTGGAACTAAATGGGTCTTTAGAAAAAAATTGAATGAGCAAGGTGAAGTGGTTAGAAACAAATCAAGACTGGTATGCAAAGGATATTCATAGATGGAAGGAATTGATTTTGAAGAGACTTTTTCCCTGTTGCTAGAATTGAAGCGGTAAGATTATTTCTTTCCTATGTTGCTTACAAGAACTATTAGGTTTATCAAATAGATGTCAAGTTAGCTTTTCTAAATGGTGAATTGGAAGAAGAGGTGTATGTTGAGCTATTTCATGGATTTTAGTTGATTGATAAGAGATATATGGTGTGTTGGTTGAAGAAATCATTGTATGGACTCAAGCAAGCCCCTAGAGTATGGTACGCCAGATTGGACAAGTATTTGCTAAAGCTTGGATTTAACAAAGGTACTACTAATAGTAATTTTTATTTCAAGAATGATAATAAAGATTTGATTGTTGAAGTCTTTGTAGATGACATCATTTTTGGAGGAGATGATGGTTTCTGCATGAAGTTTTCTAATGAGATGCAGAATGAATTTGAGATATCAATGCTTGGTGAGATGAAATTCTTCTTGGGATTGCAAATTACTTAGTTAGATAAAGGTATTTTTATATCAAGTATGTGAAGGAATTACTAAAGAATTTTGGTATGGAAGAGTCAAATCTAGTTGGTACACCCATGGTGACTAGATGTAAGTTGACAATAGAAGATGATTCTCTGAAAGTGAATCAGACTAGATACAGATCAATGATTGGTGGATTGTTGTATTTGACTCAAACTAGGTCTGATATCATGAATATTGTATGTATTGTTGCAATATTTCAAGCTGATCTGAAGGAATCTCATGGACTGTTGTGAAGAGAATTTTCAAATACTTAAAGGGAATAGTTAACTTTGGCTTATGGTATCCTAAAGATGATGATCTTACTTCGAGTGCCTTTACTAATGTTGATTGGGTAGGAGATGTAAATGACAGGAAAAGTACTAGTGGTGGAGCATTTTTCTTGGGTAAGAAGTTTATTTAATGGTTAAGAAGAAAATTTATATTTCTTTATCTAATGTAGAGGTTGAATACATTGCTATTGCTAACAATTGCACTCAAGTCCTATGGATGAAGTAGATGTTGAAGGATATCAGAGTTGTGTATAATGAGCCTATTGCTATATTCTATGATAATTCAAGTGCTATTAAAATTTCCAAGAATCTAGTGTTGCATTCAAATACAAAGCATATATCTATTAAGTTTCACTTTTTGAGAGAAAATGTGAGTGAAAAGGATGTCAGACTAGAGTATGTGCCTACTAAGGAGCAAATTGCAAACATCTATACCAATTCATTTCCTAAGGATACTTTTGAGTATCTCATAGGGAAGTTAGGGGTGATTAAAATCCTCGTAATTAGAACTAAGGATGCATTGCATTGCATCATTCCATGCATTTTATAGTTATATATTGATCCGGATTGATGTTGTGGTGGTTGTTGCTCAGGGGGAGTAGTCAGATGTTCAAATGCTCAGATATGTGGTTCAAAGTTTTTGTGGTGCTTAGAGATATTTTTCATTCATTTCAAAGGGGGAGAAGAGCAATGTGAAAAACTTTTTGGGGAGAAGAACCTTGTGAGGAGAAAATTCAAGTGGAAGAGTTAAGGAGAAAATGATTCAGAATCTAAGGGGGAGTAAGTGTCAAGGGTTAGTTGCATTGATGGTTTTTTTCACATCATGTGTTGCCATCAATGCCAAAAGTGGGAGATTGTTGGATATTGTGGTTGTGTTTCTAATATGTGGTTTTCATTGATGTCAACACTATTAGCATTAATCCATTAGAAGTTGTATATGTCGAGGATATTGAAAAAATTGTAATGAAGTGAGTTGCAGGTTGTTAGTGGTGAAGTGAAGTTTATTATGTTGGTAAGTTCTATACATTTATGATCAGAGGTTGTGGACTAAATGGTTTTTTTCTGAGTGTATCTAGTTTATGGGTGATCCCACAATAGTGGTTTACAATTTTTGGCCAAACTAGACACTGAATTTTTAATTTTTAACTAAATCTTCACATTCGGGCACCTATAGCGGCTAAACCATGAGGAATTTGAAGATGATGCAAACTAGGGTCTCATCACATTTTGTCTATAGATTCTAAAAATATTTTTTTCAAATTTTTTGAATTATATTGCACTTCTTTTTCCATCTCCCACAAAAACTGGTTTTTTTCAGAAAATAACATTTTTTAAAAGTGACGCACACCGTATAACACAACTTTTTTTCCATAAAGGATAAAATTCCAATTCTTTTGAATTTACATTTGTGACTCTGATATCTAATGCTTCCACTTGGTTAGATAGTTTTTTATTGAATATTTTTTCTTTAATCAAGTTTTGAAATCAAACCAATGACAATTCAGACATAGCGTGACCATATAACGCGTAACTTTTTTTGTATATATCAAAATTCAATTTTCTTTTTTTGTTGGATCAAGCACTTCAATATCTAGTGTACTCATATTTTTCAAAAAAAAAATTGATAATCTACCATTTTTCCATATGTGCAGAACAAAGACCTTCATTTTCGATGAAAAACCTATGTTTAATAAAACTAAAAAAACAAATACATAATAAAACCAAAACATATTAAAATTATATTCATTGGATAGCTTGTTTTGAAGGCTACTTGATTCCAAGTTTGGTTTCTAAATATTCCCCCATTTTCATCCTCAACCAAAGCTTCAAAGCATAAAACTTTAGGTTTTTTGTGTGAACAAATTAAAAAACTAGGGAAAAGGGGGGTTCTAGTGAACCCCCAAGGGGTTCTAGCGAACTAGGGGGGTTCTAGCAAACCAGGGTTCATTCAAACCCTGGTTCATTTGAACCCCCTTTAATATGCATTTTTCCTTTATTTTTTGGGTACGAAATGTTGGCCCAATAATTAATGGGTTCACTCGAACCCTAGTTTGGTCGAACCCCTTTATGGTTCGGTCGAACTTGTAGGTTCATGCAAACCCCTAAAACCAATTTTTCTGCCATGGGATCAGTTTTTCTCAATTTTCCTTCCTCCATCAAATTTTAAGCCACTATTGTGGCTTCACCCTTATCCACATCAATTTTCAGAGATTTGCATGAAGATTTGACCGAGTTATGAAGATTTATATTCTAATAGTTTTTTTGTTGCTTCAGTTGGTGTTACTGATTGAAGATGTTGTGATTTCAATCAGTTCAATTGTTGAAAATTCTTCTCTAGTGATTTGTGATGTTTGTGGATGTTTCTAGATCATTCTCTATCTTTTTTTCATGTTTGCATTGATCATTGTGCTCGTGGTTGGTGATTTTCTCTTGCGTGTTCATGTTTTTCTTGTTCTTGGCTGACATGGTGTTTGCAGTGCGTTGTGGATCTTCAAGGAGTAATTAATTGAACTGTTTTCATGTTGGAGATGTTGATTTGGGTCTTCACTAAGTTTTGGCAGACCTTGGTTGATTTGAATTAATAATCTTTAGTGTTTTGGGCCAACAGTTTATATTCATTCTATTATTTTGTTGAAGCCAACATGTACGGATGAAATTTATTGTTGCGGATATATATAAGTGATTTTTTATTCGAATTAATGTATGAGAATGGATGTCAATTGTTTGTGTATGTGTGAATAAAGTCCTAATCATTCAAAGGTAGAGTAGAGTGTGAAGAAGAGTGAAGAAGAATGAAGAAATGTTCATGTGCTTAATGGGAATTGTGATTAGGAATTAGCAGATGCTAATTTATTAGTTCAAATCCATGTGGATGTAATCTGATTCTTTTTGTAAGACAGTGCATCTTACTTTGGGTGGTTAGCCTTGTTGTAATTGAGCATTGAGCTCTAGGCAATGTGCCTAAATGCATGCATGCATTCCCCATATTTCATTTATTTATCCTTTTAATAGGGTATAATCTTGTGGACTAATCTCCACCATGGTTTTTCCCCTAAAAGGGTTTCTACGTAAAAAAATATTGGTGTTATGTGTGTTTCTAATGTGTTGATGATTTATGCTTTCATGGTTAATAATCAGATTTGAGAATAAGGTTAATAAGTTGAATAAGTTTTAAATTTTTGGGACAACTGATTCACCCCCCTCTCAGTTGTCTACATTGTGTTTCCAATAGGTCCAAGTGTACCAATGTGGAAAAAATAGGATAAAAAAGATCAAAGGAGGTGGTCAAACCCCTAGGATCCAAGATCCTATGTCAAACAAACATAGCACAAAGTGACACACACAAGGTGTATGATATGTAGAAAAATAAGACACACAATCATGTAATGTCAAAGACATAAAGCCGAAAAAAAAGAAAAGGTGGATCCAGCTTTGACTATTTGTCCCACACGTTGTGGATTAGATCTAAGCTTGTTTGTTAAAAATTGTATACTCACTCTGAGGCAATAGAACTTCAGGTTGTCCACTCGGTGAGTATCCAAACAGGGTGGCTTACAAGTCAAACATGATGTCCACTATGAAAACTAAATGCATGCTCACAAGGACTAATAGAACCTTAGGTCATCCACTAAGTGAGACCCTAGAGAGATGAGACACATACACACGCAGCTGGTATTTTCTCACACACACAAACAAGATGGCTCCATGGGCAAAGAAAGTGTGTTATGCAAGGTGGTCATATAACCGATATTGTAAATTGAAAAGTAGTGTAAAGTATGTTCAAAAGGATTTCACTTAGTTCATGAAAGATCTCTTCTTAGGGAACATCACGCATAATTTCTCCAAGAGAGGAAAATTCAAATAAATATCATGCTCTTGGAGGAAATCAAACCCAATGACACCACCATGAAAAGGATGCATGGCAAGAATAAATAAAATTGCACAGTAGTGCCAATGTATGCCCCCACTTTAAAGTGGTTGCTAACACCATTGTTGCGAGAAATATACTTTAAATTAGAACAAGACATGAGAGATTATTGAAAAATCCCTATCCCAAGTCATTTGTTTCAAAATGAAGCTACATTATGAAAAGGGTTTCTCCCAAAATGTAATGCTAAACATAGAAAGAAAAGTATGTCACATGTGAGCCAACTTAAGGCATGTTGTGCACATCCCAAGCTTGCTCCTATATATACATTGAAGGTGGTCAACTAGCCAAAAAAGACAACAAGTGCCACACAAGGACAAGGCTACCTAACCCCTTGCCCCCCACTTAGTGTAGGACAAGGACGAGCTAAGATGATCAATGAGAAACATAATAGAATGAAAATGATTATCAATTAGAGGATCTAGGTGCTTCAACACAATGAAAAGCACCACAATGCTTAAGATGTTGGATTTTATCACTTAAAGCCTTACATTCATTACTAGAATGACCATGAACTCTATGATATGCAAAAATAATTCTTGTAGTAAAATTTCTCTCGTGTTCTTGGAGGGAGGGATATCAAACAATCTTGGAGGAGTCTCGACAAGATACACTCTTCATCAATAGTAGAGGATGTTGCTTTATTTTGTGACAAAGATATCTCTTGCTTAGTACAAGGTGTCATACTTACACAAGACTCTTTAGATTGCGAGATTTGGTTCTCTCCTTGAAATGAGGGTTTAAAATCTAACGAACTCCAATTGTTAGTGTTTTTCGTGATGACATTGATATTAAGCAAAAATTTCTCTATTTTTTTGTTTCTTTCAAAGAACAAAAACCAAGCCCACTAGTTTCTATTAGTTCAAGATGTACTAATGTTAAAGTTGGCTTAGAGGAATCTTTTGTAATAGTGTTGAAATTAGGGAAGGCTTGCTTGTTTCTTTTGAGGGACAATAACCAAGACCATTAGTTGTTCCTTGCATGTTAAGCTCTATAGGGACATGAATACCTTGTTCTCTAGCACCACATTCTTTTCCACTATATCCAATTTGTTTCATGAGTTCATAACATTTTCCATAAAGCTTTTTCATTTCTTTTAGAGTCAATGGTTATTCATAATCAGCTTCATCCAAGTTTGTTGTATACTTTTTTTTCTTCTTCTAAAGTGTTTGAGGTTGATGCTTTTGAAGGTCTTCTAAATTTTTTGTTAACACTACCACTTTTTCTTTTCCCTTTTTAGGATCTTTTTTATGATCTTGTATTCGCCCATGAATGTTGTCAAATCTAAGGAACCCTAATCATCTTCTAATAGCTTCATGACTTCCTCAATGTATTTTTCTTTGTCTTTATGTTGCACACGAGTTTTACTTGTGTAGTTGGTGCCAATGTTTTCAAAAAACAAAATCTTATTTTTCTCAATGTTTAAACAACTATTTGGTTTGGGGTCAACTTCGACTATGTACACTTTATTGTTGTATACATACTTCATTATATTATGAAGAGTAGAAGGCACCCCATTTTTGCGCTTCCAAAGGAGCGAACTCACTTTGGTGGAAAACAATGTCAACATTTATTCCTTGAATCATGGTTGCTATTTCATTTGGTTGTGCATTAGAAGGGATAGGAACTTGTTGTAAAGCACTTTGAATAATGTTGTGATAATGAGGGGAGGCTTGAATAAGGTCCCATAAGGATATCTTTGTAGGAGTATTCTTAAGTTGTTCAAACAGATCATACTCTTTTCCACTTTGTGGAGGCAAATAAGGAGGACCTAGTAAGATAGGTTGAGTTAATGGGAGGTATGTCGAAATTGTTTGTCTTGGTTGTGGATTGTTTCTAGCGTTATACGTATGAGCAATGGTATTATAACTCATTTGTTGAGACAAATTATTCTTAGGCGGTTTGAGGATGAAAATGATTTTGTTTTGAGTTTGTGGTTGGTTTGAGGGTGGGTAAAGGATAAGTTTGAGTTTGTTTTAGTTTTTGGTCATTATGACAGCAGATAACGAATTAGAGGATTCTTAGGATGTCCCACAGGGTATGTAAAAGGTCCACTAATCAAGGGGGGTCTAACAAACACTTGTGCATTCATGAACTCGGTGGTTTCAGTTTGATTTCTTTCTAATGAATGGGAGTCTAGTGTCATGTTTTCACCATCATATAAGGAAGCCAAATTACTATTGTTTGAAAGGACTGTGTCATTTTCTTGCACCATGATATCCTCCCTAGGAGGAGATTTTTTACGAGAGCAACAAACTAGATGTTCACATGACATTTAATGTTGGGTTCTTCTAAAATTACTTCATTACAAATAAGGGAGTATCAATGGTTGAATTTTCTAGGTATGTGAAGGATCATGATGGACCAAAAAGTGGCAATATGATGGGTATGTGGGTAATGACCTGTTTTTACCCAAAATTGATGAAACGGAAAGGGTTTTTAAAGGGGATTCTAAGCTTTCCACCAATATAAATTATGCTTTACTTTGAATTTAATAAGTAAGTATTATTCATTTTCTATTCAAATTATGACTAAAGTCTTGATTGATAGGCTATTTGAAAAACATTTATAGCTTTTAAACGGTATCAATTTTTTTTAATCCAAAACATGTGTCACATTCTATGATTTACATACTATAGGATTAGAAAAATAAATTTTGAATTTCATGAAATTTTGACCAAGTTAAGGTGGTTAGACATACAAGTTTTATATTTTTAAAAGTTGTAATAAAAAAATCAAATTAATTATTTACTTGGAAAAAATTACAAAAAATATGCATCACATCGGACATGAGTCCTCTACTTATATCTAAAATCTTATAAAAAATATTATCATTTTATTGTGGTTAGGTTGGTCGGACACCTACTTCTTATTTTTCTCACGAAATTTAAGTACTACTACATTGAAAATTTCAAATTTTCACCAAATAGATTTTTATTTTTTTTAAAAAGACTAGTAGTTTAGAAACTACATTCAATTTTCTACAAATTTTATTCTTACATATTTTTAAAATAATATAGATAACTTATTCAAATTTTTACATCAAGCTGCCTAACTTTGATTTTTCTAAAAAATTTGCCACTTAAGGGCCTGTTTTTCCCACGATGATCCTGCACATACCCTTCTTGTTTATTAGTAATGTTTTTCCCTAGGGGCAGAGAGGAGACTAATATTCTCATGACTTCATCGATTGGATTTTCTAACATCAAAGTATCTTCTTCACAACTAGGAGAGATACTAGGAGAACAAATGTGATTGTCATGATTGTCCATAATTTCATTCCTTTGTCCCATAATGTCTTCTAAAATAGGATAGGTAGAGGAAGAAACATAAAGAGGGTTGTCATAGATATTAAATATTTAATCATCTAACACCAGCATATCCTCCTCAAAATTACAATTGCATCCTCTTTTACTAAAACATTGTCACAAATAGGGAAGATGTTGGTAGATGAATGTAAATTAGTTGAAGTGGTATTTAGTTATGTTTCAATGGTCTCTTGTTGTGTTATGTGATCATGATTTCCTATGGCTGTGGCCTCTTGTCCATTGATGTATTGCCTAATAAGAGAGGTAGGAGAGAAACAACTAGGGTTCTCAAAATTCTCATTGTTTGGTTCTTCTAACACCAAAATATCTTCTTCACAAATAGGAGAGATATTAGGAGAGCATATATGATTGTTATGATTACCCAAGGTTGTATTCTCTTTTAGTAGACTAATCTCACTCATAGGAGGGATACTAGGAGAGGGATCAATGATGAACAAAAAGAGAGGGGAGAGGACTTCATATTCATATGCACATAACAAAAATCTCTTATAGTACTCAATGAGATTTGAAAATAGATCATGAAGTATAATAACCATAGATTTTTGTAATGAAAACATGTTGTAATGATTTTGTTATAGATTTGAAATGCAACAATGATAGATCAAACATACAAAAAGAGAATGCAATTTTCAGATTTAGAACATGATAATTGATTGATTATGCTATGTAACAATCTAAAACTGAAATTTTATAAATGTCATTTTGAATTTAAGCAATCCAATAACTGAACCAAATCAAACTAGATCTAATGAAATGAATGGAGCAAAAACTTAACAAACTAAAACAGATTTAACTAACAATAGCAAAAAAAAACCTAGAAATGATGTTTTTAATGCTATAAAAGGCAGTTTTAGGTCTAATTTGGGACTAATTCACCCACAAGAGTGTATGATTCCAATTCAAGGTTTTTTAGGGGCTAAAATGTTGCAAAACAGTCCACAAAGAACTCCCAAAAATTAGGTAAAACACCCTACATTAGAACTAAATTGCCCAAAGGGGCATATGAGTCCTAGAATAGGGTTTTTTCACTAATTTCAGCAAATTTTGAGTGAATGTTAGGTTTTTTGGTTTGAATGAAGTCTATACAATGTTCAATTATAGATTTCAGATGAAATTCAATGATGCAAGAGGAAAAAAATGCAACCTATATGCACTTTCACTAATTCAAAATTTAGAAACTCTAGATGCAAATTAACTAATGCAAAGTTAATGCAAGCTAGATCTAGGACTATGATGCACTCCAAATCAAAAAAAAGGTGTTCTAAAGGGAAGGTTCACCAAAAGGAAACCTTGAAAATAGTAGTTCTATGTTTAGGGAGATAGAACAACCAATTTCCTACAAGTTTCACTCAAGGAAACCTTAGAAATCTTAATCAAGGGATAGAATGAGGGAAAGAGATTTGCAAGAAGGTGTCCTAGGGTGTGATTAAAGACTAAAAGGGAGTTCACCACTAAGCTAGGGCTTGGAAAGACAAGAAATTTAAATGATCATATGCAATGTAACATGCAAGTCTAACCAAATGACCTAGGAAATGAAAATGAAAATCATATTAATAAACTGAGAATGAACAAAAAGGTACCTAGAAGTAAGATGTGATCAAAACAATCTCCAAAACCATAAAATTTTGAATTTTAATTCTCACTAGGACTCATATGCCAATTTGGGTTATTTAGTCCCAAACTAAGGTTTCTGTGTAAAAACTAGAATCTCTTAGTAACTTATCTAGATCTCCTAAAATATAGAAAAAGGAAGTATTGGGACTCAAACACCCAAGGTGGTGGTTTAGTCCCAGTATTAGGGTTTGGCTAAAATTTTAGTATTATCTAGTCATCTCCTGTAGCTTCTCTCTTTCCAAATCTTTGGGTCTAAAACACTGAACTTTGGCATGTGACTTTTCGTGATCTTGCAACTTACTCTTTAAGGATCCTCAAACTCCAAAACACCTAGATCTAAAATCACACATGTAGAGAGAGAGAGAGAGAAACTTGTTGATTGTTAAGGAATAGGGGTTTGCCTAGGTCAAACCTCATTTAGGTAATTAAGCCTTATGATGAAATAATGAAGCATAAACATGAAACATGAAACATGAATAATGATACCTTGAATGATTTCTTGAAATGTAAATCAATCATCTAACATGAAGTGGACAAGTAGAATGTAGATCTTGATCTTGAATTGGATATTGGATGCTACATCATAACACTAGCTCGTCAACAAGCTTGATGCTTTATTTCTTTGACATGATGATGGATCTTTAATTGCTATAACAAATGATGAAGAAACCTACCCTTAAATGCCTTAGAAATGCTCTTGAATACTCTATGGTGATCTTGTGAAGTCTTAGGATGCTTGACTCTTGATTGCTAGGTAAAATAGTGATTGGAAACCTTGTTTATACAAGAATTTCATCTAACTTACCATTTATTAGTTTGGACCAAATGCTGACATTCATGAAATTTGAATTCAAAACGTTGATTTCCCACTCAAAACCCTAAAAAGGGGCCAAATGGAACTTATACACCCAAGGTGGCATATAGTTCCCATCTAGGTGGGGACGCATATGCCCAAGATGGTGTATGGGTCCCACCAAAGCTTTTTAGGCAATGGAAATGTCAAGAGGTTAAGATATTAAGTGTATTTGATAACTATGTCGAGATCTCGGTTGAAATAAACCCTGAGATGCATAATAAAGGGTCTTAGGGGCCTATCAATGATGATATTAAGATCATAAATTAAAGAGGGCCCAAATCTTAATGTGAAGGTGTAAATAAATACACTTTACAACACTAGATTAAGGAAAAATTAGGTCTATTTAGCTTAAAAGGGGTCTAAACCTAATGTGAATGTGTAAATCACATTACAACACTAGATCAAAGCAACATTAGGTTCACTTTAATGTTAATCATTCCCGAATTAAGTGTGAAAAGGGGATACTTTTTTCTACACTAAATCAAGGTCCCATCTTAATTCATTAGAACATTAAAAAAAAAAAAAATTATCTTTTAACCTTTCTATTGCATGCAAAAGACAAAGACTAATTTGTAATTAGTAATATTATCACAATTACATCAATTCCTCACTTTTTCTCTTTGTAAAATAGTCTTCCCCTTTTTTCCTTTATTTTCTTACCTTTGTAAAGAGATAATTTTATGGTTAGAGTGAAATTGATCAATTGTGCCAAAAAATGGAATTCCACATATAAGCTAGTGCAAATGAGAAGTTTAAATGCAATTCATAGTGCATTAAAACTCTAGAGTCCCCAAAAATAAACTAGTGAAAATGGAAAATCTAAATGAAATTTATGAAAATTGTATGATTTCTTAAAAGTTTGAAAAATCCTTGGTTCAAAGCCTACAAAAATGGGTGGTCTAGATACAAATTGAAAAAACTGCATGAATATATTTGAGCTCTAAATCTCCACCTAGAAGGCCCATAGGATTGAAAAGTTGAGATGACATTTGCAAATTGTGATTTTTTTCCTAAGTTCTAGATTTTCATTGAGTTAAATAGTAACTTGTAAAATTTTATTCATTTTTGTATTGTTTTAGTCTATAAATATGTACTTTAACTTCAAGATTTCTATTAACAACTTAACTCTAAAATTTTTAGTCTCATTGCTAGTGAAAGCCCTCTTAAAACATGTTGAGTTTTTTTAGCCTCTTCCAACCTTCAAAAAATATTAACTATAAAAATGCTAACTCAAAATTGTAAATCTATAAAACTACATTGAGGCCCCACATTAGTACACATATTTATTTGACTAGAAATTTACACACTTATACATAGATGAAAAGGCTTACATAACTTGGTGACTTGAATTGAAAAATTTTACAACACTTCTAGATGATTGAATCTAACTCTAAACCCCTTGCGACTAAGATCAATCACTATCAAATCTTAGTTCAATCAAGATTGAATGAGAGAGGCCTCTCATAAACAACTTGAAATACTAACACAACTTTTGGAAAGTGACTTAACTAGTTTATGCCAACGTGTTAACACATAAAGTTTAAAATCTATCATCATCAAATATAGGGATAACACAATGTAGATTTTAAACAATTTAGATGACTATCATTTATCCAAAGATTGCTTATTTTGTTAGGTGCATTTTAAATTCGGGTCTTCTTTTGATTCTAGATTAGTTCACTTGGGAGTCTCTAACCCTTGTTATCATTTTTGTGGGCATCCAAAAATTCTTAGCCATCTATTTTAGTTTTTTCCTCGAGCTCAAGCTATTTCAAATTAGATTCATGATTTCTTTAGGTTTTTAGACCTAATCCCTTCTCTTGGCATATGATCTTCATAGGAGATTGGCCCATAATCTTTACTATATTCTCCCAAATATGAGAAGTTTTTAGATTGAAAATCTTATTTAGAATTTGAAAAATAAGGAATTATGTTTTCTTCTAGATGTATTATTGATAATAGTTTCTCT
This sequence comes from Sequoia sempervirens, assembly GCA_007258455.2. Classification (NCBI taxonomy): domain Eukaryota; kingdom Viridiplantae; phylum Streptophyta; class Pinopsida; order Cupressales; family Cupressaceae; genus Sequoia; species Sequoia sempervirens. Next base: position 16,515 of record VDFB02153800.1, read on the forward strand.
TGGTATCATAAATCCATGATATGTTTCAATGTATTGATGCAAATAAAAGTACAAACTAATAAAGTTGCACTTGAAGTAGCCCACCTCTAAGTACTTCTTGATCACTGAGGTAATGCACCTAGTATTGTTGCTAGAGAGCCACAAACCTCTTCTTCTCTTGCCAACAAAGGCCAATCCCCTCTATGAAGGCATGAATGTAAAAAGCACAACATCCTCTTTTCTTGCCACTAACCTCTAGGTACTTGTTAAGTAGTTCTTACTAAACATGTTTTTCTCTCTAGTTTTCTTTTTTAAACCTTTATGTTTCAAGCTGTTTCAAGCTCCTGCTTTCCCAAACTTTGAGATGTAACTTTCTCCAAGTTTTTCTCTCTAATTTTATTTTTTTAACTTTTATGTTTCAAGCTCCACCTTCCGGAAACTTCGACATGTAACTTTCTCCACCAATTTGTTTTAAATATAATGTATTTTAAAAGACTTCCATAATCAATACAAATGCCTATTTCATTTACTAAAAAGAAAAGGAGAAATCTTCAGGCATGCACGCAGGGTTATAAAATATTGTATGTATCAAATGCTCAGAAGCCACAAAGATTGCTTCTGATTGCATCCATATCTTCAAGATTATTTTGGAAGGACTTAAGCCAAAACTTGGTTGGAAATGACCACAGTAGGCCCATAAGAATAAAAGAAATTCGGGCATTACCTGTTAAAAGTTGTTATTGCTGAGATAGACAGTAGGCCCATAAGACCAAAGTGCATTGTTGCCTTGGAGAACACACAAGCTTCCCATGTTTTGAAATCTGCAGAAAGAAAAAGCTCGTTGGTGGTGTCAACAAAGGCAGCGGTGGGAGTCCCTTCGAATACAAAGATAAGTTTGAGAGGCTCTGTCACATTATCACTCCCACTGTGTGTATGGTGGCCACCAATAACAACCCAAAAGTAAAACAGTAGAGCCCAAAACTCTGCCATCCCAGCTGTGAGCTGTAAATTCAAAGAGAGTCTCAATCATTTTGTGACTTCTGCAATTGTGGGCGTGTATTTAGGGTTTCACAAAGTTGAAACGCACTATGAAATTAATAATAATATTAACCTAGAAATGTTTTCCTCGTTTTCCTGTCTTTGACATTTCTGGGAATCTGGGAAGGAAGAAACACGCACAGGTAGAATAAGTTTTAACCATGTGAGAAGAAATAAGAAAAGAAATTTTCAACTCACTTTTTAGAAATCTTCTTGTTCCTCTTCAGCTCCAACTTTTCTGTTTAAAGTGTAGGCGGTGTGTGTGCTTTCATTGAATAAAACTGGAAAAGATTATAGCAGAGCAATGGAGGAACATAAAGACAAAGAGATGAGAAATTGCAGGCAGATTGTCTAACAAACCACCGTTCAAATTATTTTATAATACAAGCAATTTTGTCAAAGTAGACACGTTCAACCATGTGGCTGATAGTTAGGAAAAGGATTGGATATCAAGCACTTTTCAGTGGTTTCAGTGTACCAGAATTATGAAAGTTCCTTATAGGTATTATTTGTTTTGAATGGACCTTTTTTTAAAGTAATTCTTAATATGGACTTTTCTTAAGTAATTCTTATATAAAATGAATTTTTACGAGTAATATTTAAATAGAAAGGATGCAATCCTCCACTACTAGCCATTATAGAAAAATGCATAAAAGTGTGCATTTAACCAATGATACTTGTCAAATGGTATTTTTTGGAATAATCAATGGATTGTGTCTTTAAAATGTTTTCAAAACATGGTCGACTCTCTATTTTTTGTCATTCAATGAATTCTTATGGAGGAATTTCTTGTTATAGATCATAGGTATCAAGTGAATTCTACCATTCCCTCATGTCTACAGGTGTGTTGTAAGTGTGCTACTGGATTTGGATGAGGATACAGATGCTCTGAACATAGTGGTCAACTAGATAATTAATGAGCACTTTAGGTTGCAATTCTTGACTTGGGCTTAGTTTAGGGAACATGGCATATGTGGCTAATGGGTATTCAATAGTTTGATAAAAGTTGTGTACCCTCTCCAAAAATTCGATGTTGGAGCCTAGAAGGAATCCAAAGGTAAAGAAAGTGGTAGATTTTCTAGAACATGTTGTAGGTCTTGGCGATCAAACATGAATCGATCTCCTTAAATTCATTAATAGCTTAGAGGATGAAGATAATTAGGAATTTAAGAAAATAGAATAACAAATATATTATATAGGCTGCTTAATAGCTCATAAACTTGTATAATTTCTATCCTAGAAATAATGTAATATTTTATGTTTTAATGAAAAGAGAGCAATCCCAAAGATCATAGTTTACCTGGCAAAAACAAAAATTATGTAAAATTACCTAGATGTACCAAAAAGAGGTGATTTAATGTAAAATTATTAGATAATTGTTTTGTATTTTATGACATCTCAATAAAACATACTCAATATTTGATTATGTCAATCTAAACCTTAAGATTTAAGGTGTTCAAAATTATTGCCTTTAACTTTGAGAGGTACAATGTTAAAGTGTACAACTATTGGATATTTTCCCTTAATTATATGAAGTGTAAGGACTATAAAATTAATGGTCATCATAACAACTCTAATTAGGTAAATAATGGCAACTTTAAATAGGTAAATGAATTTTAGCTTCTAAGCCTCTCAATTTGTAGATTCCTTTTAATATTTTAGACCCTACATTAGAAGTCAAAACTAATATTTATTAAATATTTCAGCCTACAATTTTTCTCTTAATAATGTTATATATAGAATTCTTTTTAAAATGAATTTATATATTTGATTTAAAAAATATTAACTTGTAATAATTAATATAAAAAATAATAGCTCACAAATATGCTAAAAATGTTTCTAAAATATGGAGTAACAAATATTTGAAAAATCACTAACTAGAGGTTCTACAAAATTAATTATCTTGACTCTCTTGTTTGGGAAGATTCTAAAGATGGAAATTATATGGTCAAGTCTAGATACAATATTTTGGTTAGAATTAGGCCTCTCAATTTAATTTGATGAAGGTATTGAAGAATAGTACTATTCCCAAAGTAAAATTATTTTGGTGGACATTTTTTCATGAGAAAATTATCTCTCAACAATCTCCAAAAGAAAGGAATTCAACTTGTTAATAGGTGTTTCCTTTGTGAGGAGAAGGAAGAAACCACTGTTCATCTCCTTTTTCATTGTGATTATTCTTGGAGAGTTCATCAAAAATTTCAATCTAAGTTCCTCCTTAATTGGGTTTGCCATAGGACCACGATAAGTATAGTGAAATGTTGGAACCCATTGTTCAATCATCCCCTACTTTTTGTGGTGGTAGACCTTCCTTCTTACTAGTTGGTCTCTCTGAAAAGAATGCAACAATTGGGTTTTCAGGGATAAGAAAATAACTTGGAATGTTCTCGCAAACCTAACTATTAAAAATGTCGAGGAAAATATCAAGACGATGACCATCAATCCTAAAAGAAACCCCTCCGATTTGGAAGTTAGGTTTGCTACTTCTTGGGGTATCATTAATATTCTAAACAATCTAGGTTGTAAAACTCCTACTACCCACAATAATATTTCTTGGATCCCCTAATCTTGGCTAGTTTAAACGTAACTTTGATGGCTTTCTAGAGGGAACTTAGGTTGGGAAGATTGACTTTTGCTTATGTTGTTAATCTTGGCATCCAGACTTTTAGTTTTGCTCAGGTGGTAGCAACCTATCATGGTATTCAATTGGTTAATCATAGAGGTTTCACTAAATTGGATATTGAAGGGGAATCTAGGAATACAATCATGATTTTGAATGGTGAAGCCTCCCCTAGCTAGTCATTACGTGACCTCATTTATTTTGCTCGTTTATACATGATGGTCTTAGGAAAATACTAGATAAGGCACATTTTCCAAGGACATTTGGCTATGGGTGAGATGGCCAATTTAAGAGCCTTTGTTAAATTTATTCAATTTTGGGATGATGTTCTAATGATCTCGAAACACGTGATAAAATCCATCATAAATGAAGTGATCTTTCAAATTGCACACATGCTAGACATTAATCTGTATCTCACTTAAGATTGTTATGCTAACACTTATCCTCTCAGTTTCATGAAGGATAATTATTGCTTCTTATTTCTAGCTCCTCATATCAAGCTTTCCTCATTTATGCTTGCTAAAAGTTTGTAGAGTCAACAAAGGCTAGTTTTAAACTACTATTCTATTGCTAACCTATCAAACAATATTGATGCTGACCTAACCCAAGAAGATCCTAATAGCTAGGAATCTCTAAGAAATTACCCTCAATTATGGCCTATCATGTAGAAATAAATTTATCCTCGTACATTGAAGCCATGAAGGGTCATGACCCTAACTTTTCTTTTGAATTTGGGAATTCCTAGAAGGGATTCCTTGTCAAGGCTTGAGGGTTCTCCTTTTTAGTCATTGTGAAGCTTATATAGTGGCTACATGCCTCCCTCTTGAGGGAGCTAATATTCCCAACAAACCTAAAGGGTACTACCAAAGAGATATGGATAAGTTCTTAAAGAAAGGTGAGAAATGTTAGGAAAATGTGTCTCAACCTTGCAATTATATTTTGTTTATTGTTGATAGGATGTATATATATTTATATATATGTTTTGTAGTCACATTGATATGTGTATACAATGGTAGCATGGAGTGAAATGTGAGCATGTTAACATTTTCAAGAAACTTCTAGAATGGCTAACATACATTAAATAAAGGATATATTGTAAATCTAGACCATTTGTTAATAGGTTTTAGATCTAATGGAAAATATTTTGTCGGCATGTCTTTCCCTAGAATGTAACTCTATTTTATGAGGGAATTGTATTATGAGTGCAGTAGAAATTGTGATGATTTTTAAGAGTCTGATAGCGGTTGTGTTGTCTCTTGATCTTTAAATGGTGATACTCCTATGAGAAGCTTGCTTTGCAAGTATAGTGCAATCTTTGTGATTTATTGAATAATATATTGGGCAGCTTTTGGAGTGTGGGGTTTTTCTCCCGAAAGGGTTCTCCCCACGTAAATCACTGTATCATGGTATGCATGATATTTATGTTTATTTATGTTTAAGTTTTTGTAACTATTAAAGATCTATAAAATTTTAGCATTATTCTCCTCTCAATATTAGGGTAGGAAGTTGTTATGCTACCTTATCTTCCTTACAAGTGGTATCAGAGCCTGATTACCTTTGGTTTCAGTTGTGGGTTGTTGGGTTTTTTGGACTAATCTAGGTTTGAGTGGGAGCTTGTGTAGAAGATACTTTGTAATCTTGTTGCAGGAATTTTTAGATGGCAAGTTCATCAACGAGAATAGAAGTGGATAATCCTTTTGGAAATAATTTTGATATGTGGAATCTGAAGACGGAGGATCTATTGATAGATCGAGATCTATGGGATGTTGTTGATGAAAATGTTTTTGGGTTTGTAGATCCTACTGAGGCTTCTCAATATGATGTTATGTACCATAAATCCAAGGGTCTAATCAGATTGTGTTTGGAAGACTCTACTTTAATAAATGGTCATGAGACCTCTACACAAAAACTATGGAAGAAGCTTGGTGAGATATATCAAGCCAAATCTTTAGTGAATAAGATTTTCTTGAGGAAGAAGTTGTATTCCTTGAGAATTGAAGAGGGTGGATGAATCACAGACCACCTAGAAGCATTCAATATGTTGGTGGCTCATCTAGCATCAGTTGGTGTCAAAATGAATGAGGAGGAGAATTGTCATATCTTGCTTTGTTCTTTACCTAATTCGTGGGATTCTCCTGTTATGGAAATTGGGAGTACTTCTATTATTTTGAAGACTGAAAATGTGGTGGGTTATTTGCTTTCTGAAGAAATGAGGAGGAAGGTATCCATCACTGCCAAGGAACTTCCCTAAATGTTCGTGGAAGACCTAAAGAAAAAGGTAAAAAGAATGAGAAGCATGACAAATACAAGTACAGGAGGAGATCTAAATCTCATGTAAAGTCTTAAAGTTATTGGCTGGAACTATGGTAAGCCTGGGCATGTCTGTAAGGAATGCAAATAAAAAAAGAAGAAAAAAAAGAAGAATTTGACACTGATTCTGAGCCTGAGAAGGAAGGGGCGACGCATTCATTGCAGCTTTGGAAACTCATGCAAGTAATGATGCATGGTTAGTTGAATTAGGTGCATCTTTCCATATGACCTTTAATAGAGATTGGTTTTCTGAATATTAAGAATTTGATGGAGGTAAGGTGTACTTGGATGATGATTCTCATTTAGACATTGTTGGCCATGGTAAAGTTAAAATCCAATTTCCTGATGGTAGAATAAAAAGGATTAATGGTGTGTTGCATATCCCTGGATTAGCACAAAATTTTTTATCTATGAGCAAACCAATATATAGATGTAGGTGTGCAGGTAATATTTTCTAATGTAGGATGCATGATGGTCAGAGGTGCTATGGTGATTGCTAGAGGTGTTAGATATGGCACATTGTATATAAGCTTGATGCATGTATTGTTGAGTGCAATAGTACTTCTATGAAAATAAAGTCTGTGGAAGAAGTGAGGGTTTCACCTTTAGCAGATGGTCATGGCTTTTAGGTATCCAAGGGTGCTCTTTCTTCTAAGACAAAATTACCTTTAGATAAAACTATGTTATGGCACCAGAGACTTGGACACATTGGAGAAAAGGGCCTAAGGACCTTGAAAAATAAAAACCTTGTTGAAGGTCAAGTCTGATTGTAATCTTGAATTTGATTTCTATGAGCATTGCATTTATGGAGAAAAAAAATCACATTTAGTTTTACTCGAGTTCTCATAAATCTTATGGTGTATTGGATCTTATTTATTCTAATGTGTTTGGTCATGTAGATGTTTCTTTGATTGGTAAATCCACATATTATGTTTCATTTATTTATGATTATAGTAGAAGGACATGGGTATATTTTCTAAAGAGGAAATCTAGAAGTTTTTAGTCAATTTAAAGAATTTAAAGCAATGGTTGAGTTAAAGACTAGAAAGAAAATAAAAAGTTTCAGAATTGATAATGGCAATGAATTTTTCTCTAATGATTTTGATAAATTTTGTAAAGATTGTGGTATTCATAGATAAAAAACAACTCCATATTCTCCACAATAGAACGGAGTTGTAGAAAGAATAAATAGGACACTGATGGAGAAGGATAGGAGTATGTTGAGTGGTGTTGGTCTAGAAGAAAGCTTTTGGGTTCAAGTTGTTGCCACTACCTATTACCTGATTAGCAGGTCTCCTACATCATCTCTTATTGATAAGGCACTTATAGAGGCATGGTCAGGCCGCAAGCCTAGATTGAGAAATCTTAGAATTTTTGGTTGCAAGGCATATGTACATGTTCCAAAGGAGAAGCGAACAAACTTGGAGAACAAGGCTATGAAATGTATCTTCATCAGATACAATTATGGTGTGAAAGAATACAAGCTTTGGGATCCTGTTACAAAGAAGGTAATGCATATACTTAGAAGTGTGATTTTTAGAGAAACTAAGCCTTCTTGTGTTACATTACAACCAGAACAAAGTAAATCAGAAGATTTGATTCAATTTCCTCCTACACAGGTAACAAAGTTGAATCAAGGCCCAAGGATAGACAAGAAGTTGAGGAGAGCTCATCTAGCTCTGGATCTTCAGAAGAGGAGGAAGAACCTCCAACTCAACTTGTTTGTAGGTCTACAAGGAATAGACAACCATCTGAAAGGTATTCTCCTGATGATTGGAGATGTATTTTTTCTTTAAATACTAGCATGGATGAACCTAAATCTATAGAAGAGGCACTAGGTATGAATGATGTGGAATCCTGGAAGATTACTATGGATGAAGAAATGGCATCTTTGAAAAAGAATGATACATGGGATCTTGTACTATTGCCTAAAGGACAAAAACCTATTGGTTTTAAATGGGTGTTCAAGAAAAAGATTGGTTTGGATGGAAGTATTGAGAAATACAAAGCAAGGTTGGTTGTGAAGCCCGTTACTCTCAAGTTGAGGGTGTTTCCTATGGTGAGATATTTTCTCCTATTACAAAAATGGCATCTATTAGATTTTTTATTTCTATGGATGTTGCTTTTGATTTAGAGGTTGAGCAAATGGATGTGTATGGACAAAGATTTTGGCACCCTAATGCTCTCTAACACTTCTAGGTTTTTTCACCTAAAAGGAGAGAGATGGGCCAAAATGGGAAATTTCCCCACTCAAGAATAATGTAAATATGAATGAAATATTCCTAGATGCAATTAACTAATAAAAGATGTTGATTATTAATGCAAAATCTAAGAAATGCAAGTTGTTTGAAAACACATTGTGATATGCAAAATGACCTAAGAATGCAAGTAAACAACAACAGAAATGAAAGAGACTGGAGAGGTGCACCTAGAAACTAAAATGTGATGTAGAGAGGCTATAGAATCCTACATAAAAAAAAATTGAAGCCAACTAGGACACTTATGCCAAGCTAGGGGACTTAGTCCTATTTTGAGGAGATTCTACCAGAATAGGTTTTAGCCAAATAGGTGTCCAAAAATGTAATTTAAATCACTTTTCAAGCTTAGCACAGGGACTAATTCTCCACTAATGGTGTCTTATTCCACCTTCATCTTTCAAGAATTTTGAGACAAGAATATGTAGCTCTTAGTCTACACTTCTCTTCTTGACAAGTGTCTGGTTTTGATTCTATAGAAATCGGGTTGCAAGAGGCCTTCAACCTTCTCTTAGGGATTTTGTTGACTTGAATGACTTTGATGGAATGAAAACACCTTTTAACACCTTTCTCTTTGACAAATTTGCATACAAGACCTACAAAACACACATGCAAAGAGGGGGGAAAGGGTTAAGGGTTAGTGAATAGGAGTTTTCCTTAGTCAAACCCCAATTTGGTAATAAAACCCTTGAAAATAACATGAAATAGAAAGAGAATGATGAATGAACAATATGTAATGCTACAACTCACCAAACCCTTGATGTAGAGATTTGAAGATATGCAAGTAGATGCTCTAATGAAGACATGATAGTGCTTAGAATGCTTAAGAATGACAAATTAGGGCACTAAGAAAGTTAGGAGATTAGAAGATTTAGGAGATGAAAAATGAGGGGAAAACCCTTTATTTATACTTGATTATACAAAATTTCTAGAAAATAACACATCATGTAAGCTAACCTCAAGGTTAAGAGGATAATATCCTACCAGAAATTTAAAATAATTTTGATTTTTGTGCCCAATGGGACTAAGTCGCCCCAAGTGGTGACTTGGTCCCACCAGGGAAATTTTATTGGGTTCAGGAATTAAAGTGTATTTAATTATGTTTAACAAGATTATTCTCCAAAAAATGCGTAAGTAGGGCCGAAAAGTGCATTAAGGGGTCATCTAAACATAAGAAAAGGTCAAATTAGTGATAACAAGCCTAGAAAAGCATGAGAGTTTGTTACAACTCTTTACAACACTTTGAAATAACACTTTGTAAGTGATAAAAAGAGGTTATTTAGGTGAATTATAATGAAAAGGTCCTAGAAAAGTGTGAAAGTGGGTTACAACACTTCATAACACTTTTACAAGACATCATGGAATGAAATAAAGACATAGTTTTGCTTCAAAATTGTGTTGTTTATGTCGCTTTACCATATCAAACACCTTGATGATGTAGATGCCTTCGGAAAATGAAAAAAATACAAAACCAAGTTGTGATCCTTTGGTAATTGAAGAGTCATTCATTATTTTTTAAAATCAATATCTTTCCCTCCATTTTAAGCACCCAATAAGACAAGATTGGATTGTCAAAGTCAACTTACCTTATGAAACTTTTATAGGCATCCAAATTGATAAAATGAATATTAATTCTTATTTTCAAGTTCCTTCTAGCATGCCAATGGATTCCATAAGCCCTTCAAGTCTTGAAAATATATAATATAATAATTTCAAAATCACATTATACACACTATTTAGCTCTGATTTTTTAAATGAAGTCCAAGTATTGGTAAATGAAGATTTTATCCTTTAAACACTCCACAAGATGCTCTTGAAGCTCCAACCCACACCAAAATGCAAATTAAACATGAAAAGAAAATACATAGTTTTTTGGTTGATGTTGATTGTCAATCCACCCAGATGCTCTTGCATCAAGATCAATTCATATATATGACAATAAAGTTTGAAATGAGTTTATTATTCTGCATTTTACATAATCATATAAAGAATACCTAAAAAAATGATCTTATATCTGACTTTAGAATAATATATATTGCAATCACTATAATAAAACTAAAAAAAAAAGTTATGAAATGTTCTTCTCATTCTTCATAATACAATGGCACAAAGTCCCTTCCATAATTACATGTGCATGGTTGTGTTAAGAGCAAAAAAACAAAAAAAAAACCTTGAAAATGATTGTTTTATGATATATAGATGAAATAGATGGTTTTCCTTCCCCATAACCATTAAAATTCTCCTTTTTAACTTAATAAATATTTGAAATAAAATATGAAACTTCGAAATGAACATGCAATTCAACTTCACTAAAATAATTACATCACAAGCTTTAATACATATTACTTAATAATAAAATGTTCAATCTTGACATACTTTTTATGGGTTTTTGATGGGTGTTTAATTTTTGTGAACACTTATGATGTAAGAGTTGATTCAAATATTTTGATTTGACATAATTTGTTTCTACATCACAATTTACATCATTTCTAGGTAATAAAGAGAGTTATCTCGCGCCCCTAGGTATTATCTACCTAGCACTTGCCAAAATAATGCATTGTGATACTTTTCAACATCCTTCTATTGTACATTAACCCTATTATAAAGGCGCCATCTTGTTTAGTAGTTGATTTTCAGTCTGTAAATGGAGATATCTAAAGGCACTTGTGGAACACCTTGTTTGTATAATTCAAACATCCATGTAGAAGCATATATCTTGAAGGCACCTTTGCATTTTAAAGCTTTCATTTCATAGAAAGTCGTGAGAAAACTATTAAAGAATACATATTCTGGTTTCTACCACTACATTGAGAAATAACATACAGAGCTGCTGCTCAGTTGCCAACTGGTAGCATAACACTCAAACAAAAGAACTACGGAGTCTATTGGAAGAAATAACAATACTCAGAAAATCACAAGACATATTTTTTATTTAACCCAAGAAATCATTTACAAAGCTTTCAAATTCAAATTACAAAACATTACAAACAGTTTTTTTCCTATTGTTGTACATGACTGGTTTTCCTACAGCTATCTAGAGTTGTTGTGTATGACTGTTTCCAACAGCTGTCTGGAGCCACTGTGTATCACTAATTTTTTGCAATTGTCTGAAGTTGTTGTGTGTTAGTGTAAAATATTTTTTTTACACTCATTTAAGTTTACTTAGCATGTTTTAATCTAGTTGTATTTATTTATGCAAATAATGAGTTTATTAGCTATTTGTTTTAGATTTGGATAGGCTTTCTGCTTTATTGCATAGGCTAACTCTAGTTGAACTACATAACTTATGTGAGATCTTGAGTTACCTCATGCATTGCCTTGCTCTATATAAAGGCTAACTCCAGTGGAACTCCATACTTTATGTGAGATCTTAAGTTACCTCGTACATTGCATTGCTTTAACTCTTATTCTAGCATACTTTTTCTTTCATGCTTTCGGATCTTTCATTCTATCTTGGACGTAAAACTAGTGGAAAAGGAAAATCTAAATACAATTTGTAAAACTTGCATGGTTTTTTAAAAGTTGTAAAACTCCTGAGGTCTAGATGTAGCCACGATTGAATGTGAACTCTAAATCTCCACGCAAACAGCCCAGAACAATTGGAAGTAGAGATTACATTTGAAAATTGTGAACTTGTTTCCAAGTTTTGGATTGCCACCAAGTTAACTAGTAATGTTAAATTTAATTCACTTTGTACTTATGCAATCTACAAACTTGCACTTTAACTCCAAATGTTTCTATTTGCAACACATCTCTAAACTTTATAATTTCACCATTAATTCAAACTAGTGTTATGACTCTTAAAATATGTTGAATTTTTTGAGCCTTCTTGCAATCTTCTGAAACTACAAATTAAAAATGCTAGCTAAAAATTGTAAATCTATAAAAGTGCATTGAGGCCCCACATTACAAGCATAATGATTTGAGTAGAAATTTACAAATTTACGCATAGATTACTGCGAGACTTGCATGACTTGGTGACTTCAATCGAACAATTTTGCAACACTTACAAATGATTGAATCTAACTCTAAATCCCTTGTGACTAAGATTAATCATTAGCAACTCTCAATTCAATCAATCTTGAACAACAATTGACTCTCATAGACAACTTGGAATATTGACATGACCATTGGGAAATTGACTTTTGATATATGTCAATTTGGAGAAAAATATATATATATATAATTTATTACATTGTTAAAGATGGGGGTAATGCAACGTAGATTTCAATTTTTTTTATGGTTATTACTAAGTTAAAGCTTGCTCATTTTGTTAGGTATATTTTCTTTGAAGGGTTTCTGTTGGTTTCACATTATTTTACTCGGGAGTCTCCAAACCTTGTTGCCCTTTTTGTGGGCTTTTGGAAATGTTTGGCCATCTCTTTTGGTTTCAACTTAGAGCTCAAACTATTTGAAATTGGATACATGATTTCTTTAAAATTATTAGACTTGAGACCTTCTCTTGGCATATGATCCTCCTACAACATTCGTCTATAATCCTTACTAAATTCACTCATAGAAACATTGTAAAGTGGAAATCTTGTTTAACATTTGGAAAGATAGGAATTATGTGCTTATTTCTAGATATATTGCTCATAGCAATTTCTCCAAATATTTTAAAGTCATGATATGTTCACATGTGCTAATGCAAATACAAGTGCAAGCTAATAAAGTTACACTTAAAGTAGCTCACCTCTAGTTGCTTCTTGATCATTGGGGTAATGCACCTCATATAATTTTCAGAGGGACACTGACCTCCTCTTCTCTTGTTAGCAAGGTTCAATCCCCTCTATGAAGGCATCAATGTGGTAGGAGACAAAATGGACATAATGCATCTTGTACTCCTAACACAAGGTTTTGGCCACAATGTTCATAGTTGGTCTCAATCTTCTTGTCAACATTCAAATCCGTCCTAATGTCACAACAAAAGAACCCCTAGAAGGCTAGACGATGACAAGTTTCCTCACCTTGCTATGATTATAATTCCTCTAAAGACTATTCTAATCAACCGTTTGAGGAAGTGTAAAGTAACAAGGATTAGGCTTGTGACGGTGCTCTTGCTGAGAACTCACTCCTAATGCAGAGGAAACTTCAATTTGTGAAAACCAGATAATCGTAACCTAACTCCTACTACAAGATCTATAACTCTTGCTACTTAACAATTTTTTTATTGTTTTAACTTTTATGTTTAAGATTCGGCATTCCCTGAACTTTGAGATATGATCTTCTCCACTCATTTTTTGTACTATACTAGAACTTTGACTGTTAAAAGCTGGTATTGCAGAGATAGTAGTGTGTCCCATGTTCTGAACAAAGTGTATGGTGGCCTTGGAGAAAACAAAAGCATCCCCTGTTTTATCTGCAGGAAAAAAGCTCATTGGTGGTGTCAACAAAGGCAGCGATGAGAGTGATTTTCAAGACAGAGATAAGTTTGAGTGGCTCTGTACATTATCTCTCCCACTATGTGTATGTAGGGTTTCATAAAGTTCAAGCGCACTATGAAACACGCGCAGGTAGAATAAGTTTTAATTGTGTGACAAGAAATAAGAAAAGAAATTTTCAACTCACTTTTTAAAAATATTCTTGTCGCTTTTGAATTCCAACTTTTCTGTTTAAAGTATGGTCGGTGTGTGTTTTTTCATAGAATAAAACTAGAAATGATTATAGCAGAGAAATGGAGGAACATAAAGAAAGCAATTTTGTCAACATAGACTGGTAGTTGATAGGGGAGAGGACCCACTAGTTGTGCACCCTAACTTTGCGTTTCTAATTATCCTACGTGGAAATTTCAAATCACTCCCATTTTTTTACAGCAACTTACTTGACAAGTCCCCTGCTTATAACTAAGGTTTCAGTGCCACATCATCAAATATGATGCCACATCAGCATGCTTTTTGTCAAAGTGTTCAAAAAGGCCCAAAAAAAAAGTGAGACCAATACTTGTACATTCACAGCATGTTTTATTGAGCGTTGATGTGGAATCACATGATTGGTTGTTTTTTAGATCAAAGGAATACATTTTTTTTAATTATGGGTAGTCATCATCAACACTAACAACTTTAAAATCACAACTATTAGTCCAATATTGATAAAAATATTGGGCATTATATAAACAACTACTACCACAACTATTGAAACATGCTCAGGTACTAGGTATTGGGTCCTCTCCCCTAGTGCTGTTGATGTATTGGACGATTAGGGAAAGGATTGGATATTGAGCACTTTTCAATAATTGTGAGTATAAGAGGATAACTAGCATATATATATTAAATATTAATACATATAAAATACGTCAAGAGTTATCCTAATCAAAACTCTAATCTTAATTCTAATTGAATGCTATTTTAAATTGTAATCATTTTTTTGCTTTTTTATCTTCCCAAAAATAATATTAAAATATATTTAAAATAATATTTAAGTTTTATTGAAAATATTTAAAAAATTAAAAAGTGGCCAATAAAACTTAAGTTTTCATAAAAAGAAAACTGTTTTTCAAATTCATTTTAGCAAGTTAACAATAATGACTATGTTTTTTTTTTTTCAAAAGATAAGAAGATAAGATTTAAGAGTGGATATGGATTTGCATGTCATTTGAACATCAATTTCTAGATGAAGAGTTTTTCCTTACACATTGTTTTTTGGTGGATGCCATTGTAATACTCTTCGCGTAATTATTCGTTTTAACATCATAATTGTTAATATGGATTTTTTTTAATTATTGTCTATTCAGTTTTGAGAATGTATTTTCGATTGTATTTACTAATTATTGAAAAACATAATATAATGTTTTTTAGTTTTTAATTTATTAATAAATACAATCAGAAGTGCATTCTTGAGGTTGGATAGATATTTCCCTTTTGCTAGTAGTTCTTAAATAGACTTTTTTTTTTTAAAGTTGCATATTAGTAATTTTAAATAAAAAATAAGAAATATACATATCAAAAAATAATAAATTATAAATAGGTTTTCTCATTCAAGAGACGATAGAGTAAATTTCATAGCTAAGGTAGCAAAAGAAAACAAAACAAAAATTTATTAGAGGGGTTGGATAAAATTGAATTATGATGGAGCATCTAAAGGAATACTTGGGCAATCAAAATTATAAAACATCATTAAAGATTAAGATAAAAACTTAGTTGCTATTGCCTCAAAGAAACTTGAGGATGAAAAAAATAATGAGGTGAAGGTGCAAGAACTCATTATGGGACTCAAAATATGTCATCAATTTGGAATAAATAATGTTGATATCAATTTGGATTAAGCCAATGGAGTTGTTGATTACTTAGCAAACAATAACATAGGCATGGAGAAGTATCAGATAATTAGAAATAATTTTAATTCATGGGAAGAGCTACATTCACACAATGATAACTATGGATAACTTTGATGCCACTTCCTAAAAGGAGAAAATATACCAAGTCTAGGAGTACATAATAATAATAGCATTGTAGTTTAAGTGATGGTTGAGATGGGGAGAGATCTACCAACATGCATGGAATGGTAAATATTGGAAGATTCCACCTCACATAATCATACTTACAATAATGAGAAGGAAGGGTTTGAATAGAATAATTTGAAAACTATTTAATCTAAATATAACACACAGTCCTCCACTACTAGTCATTATACACAAATGGATACAAGTGTTCATTTAGCCAATGACATGTATGCCAAATTGTATTTCTTGGAATAATCTATAGAAAAATATTTTAAAAATTTTCAAAACATTGTTGACTCTTTTTTACTTTTTTGTCATTTAATGAATCCTTGAGGAGGAATTCCTTGTTATAGATCATAGGTATCAAGTGAATTCTAGAATTCCTCCATGTTTGTGGATGTGTCGTGGTTGTGCTACTAGATTTGGATGAGGATAAGGATATATGGGCATAATGGCCAACCTGATAATTAATAAGAAATTGGTCAAAGGTCTCAACGATATTCTTTAAGTTACAGTTCTTGACTTGGGCCTAGCTTTAGGGAACGAAGCACTTGTGGCTAATGGGTATTCAATAGTTTGGTGGAATTTATTCATCATTTCCAACAACCCAATGTTGGGGCCCAAAAGTAAGTGAAATGCAAAGAATGTGGTGGATTTCCTAAAATAGGTTGTAATTCTTTGTGACCAAATAGGAATTGAGTGGATGATCTCTTTATTCATCAATAGCTTAAAGCATGAAGATTATTAAGAATTTAAGAAAATAGAATAACATATTTATTGTATAGCTCATAAACTTACACAAATTCTAGGCATTTTATTTACAAGACAATAGATAGAGATTAAATTTAGTTATAGTCTAATTAAGCCAAAAAAAAATGGAATATTTTATGTTTTAATGAAAAGAAAGTAAACTCCAAGATCATAGTTTACATAGTGAAAAAATCAAATTATGCAATGTTACCTAGATGTACCAAAAAGAGTTAATTTAATCTACAATTATTAGATAATTGTTTTTGTATTTTATAACATCTCAATAAAACATACACAATTTGATGATGTGGATCTAAAACCTTAAGCTTTAAGTCATTCAAAAGTATTGTCTATAACTTTGAGAGGTGAAAAGTTAAAGTGTGCAACTGTTAGGTCATTTCTCTTAATAATGTTATATATACTCCTTTTTAAAACAAATTTATATAATTGATTTTTAAAAAATTGAACTCATAATAATAAATATTAAAAATAATGGCTCACATATATTCTTAAACAATTTTATAAAAAACATGGAGTAACAAATATTTCAAATCATAGAGCATAAAGTATTTGGATCATATCTTGGGATTCATTATAAAAACAAGTGTCATACTTCTATTGTAGTTGTTTTAGATTGTGCAAATAAGGTCCTTGAAAGTATAACATCACAATAATATTAATATAGTATTTTAAGAAGTCTTTTATATATGTAACATGTTGGCATTTTGAAATATGCCCTAATTTTCTTTAAAAATTAAGGAACCCTTTATTTGTCAACATTTTATTTTTTAGATTCTTCAAGTTTAATCATGCATTTTCTTTCTTCAATCGTATGGCTAGGTATCTTTAACCATTGTTGCAACTGGTTTGAGGCATCCATTGTGGTTCTTGAACCTCCTACCACTCACACATCCCTATTACCTATTTCTAGGTGTATTGTTATAACTCTTTGAAACCAAGGTGGGTTGGGCCAATTATAATCACATCCAAAATCCTTGGTCAAGTTTTAAAATTATATTTCTAACCATACATTCTCAATTATTTTTTATTTCATGACTTACCTTTAGGCACATGACTTCTAAATCTCCCTAGGTAAGTGATGAGGGGCTCAAAAATACTTTCAAATAGTCATTTTATGGTTTAAAAGACATGTTTATTTTATTAACATGACTAGAGGTAGACTATAGACTAATATATTTACTTGTTTTATTTTATGTTGGCTAATTTGGTAAATATATTAGAGGTAATGCTTTATATTAAATGTGTTGCTTTTGTGGCGATAATGATGAGTTAATTATGCAATTTTAATCTTTTCAGTTGTCATAATTGGTATCCTATTCTTAAGGATTTTATTCAGGGTATTTAAAGACTAATCACTAATGACTTAGTTCAAAGATAAAGTTAAACTCCCTATTTAACCACATGAAGTCAATCGCGCTACTAATCGCCCAGTTGGATGATGAATCATTGAAGTTTCAACTCCACTCCTTTTAGTCAGTTTAGGAACTTCTCATCCCAGTGTTGATCTGGCATTTTCCCTCTGTCTATTTTTAGTTTTTTTTAGTTCTATTTTAGTCTTTAGTTTAGATGCCTTGAATCTTGGCAGTTAACGCCATGTTTTGAATTTAATAAGGATATTGTTATAAATATCCATCTTTAGGTTTTAGAATGCAGTTAGATGATTTTTTATTGGAATTTGTAATTGCTACACTACTTGTTTTGTGTCCCTATTTTGATCAATTTGAATGAAAATATGAAGTTAACTCGAATCAATGTGTTTGAGGTCTTAGCAGAGGAAGAGTAGGGCCCGCTCAACCAAACGAATTGATCTTGTGTGGTATTTCTCTGAGTTTTTTTTTTTTGTTCATTGGATGTTAAATTTGGAATGTTAATTCTATTTGAATCATTTTCAGCAATTGTGTTCAATCATTTTTAATTTTAAGTTCATCATGGTTAGAATGGTTTGTTAGATTTTTATAAAGTTTATTGAGTTAATCAAGATTTAGATGATGTTTGTAGGAATTAAGTTTGGTAATTATTTGTTGAGTTTAATTGAAGCGGTGATGGAAACTTATAGAAAGATGGAACTATTCAAAACTTGTTTGGAATCTATTCATGGAAATTAGTATTTATGTTTTCTAGATTAATCATTATTTCCTTCCAATTTATTTTTGTTCTTTAAAATAGCATTTATTTTCTAGCAAATCTTAAGATATATTTATTTTGAAGTAAATTAGAATTAAATTTGGATTTCAAATTGTAGATTAAGAATTAAGGTAAATGTTAGTCTTTTCCATGAATCAATCTCAATCAAGTCAAATGAAGTTAGAAATAAGTCGAAAAAACTTTAAATTAGGAAATAAGATAGAATTAATCCTTAGGAATTAGTCGCTGAAATTTAGCTCCTGAGAGCTTCTGAAAGCTCCTAAAGGAGCCAAACCAAAATGAGAAGTCACTGTTTACAATGCAAAAACCCCCCCAAAAATCTATGACAAACATCCTTATTGCATATAGCTCTGAGACACACCCAATTCGATAATTAATTGACTAAATGATGCAAGTTGTAACATCAATGACCTTTCCCATCAGTAAGACTTGAGGTATTATCAATTAAAACTTATTTTCCCCAACCTCTAACTCACTATACAATTCGCTACAAGAACCCTAATGATCCTTATGTTCCTATGAATCCTACTTTACTAGCCTCAAGTCCATAATACTAGTATTCTCATATTTGATTGCATGAAACGCATTGAGTTCTTAGCATCCTAATGGACCCAAATTCAGTAAACTCATTTTTGTAACTCACTCATTTGTATATGTTATATATTATTTGCATCTAGAGCTCCTTGGTGACCCAAGGACCCGTATGTGTTATGGTTTATCATGCCTCTCATGTCTACAAAGATAAATAAGTTATGAATCTAGACATGATAAATATTTGAATATGAATTCATTTAGTATCTCACATAAAAAAATTAATTAAGTTTGAACCATAAGTACATATATCAAACCTTAAGGTCAATATATGATTTAACTAACTAGAAAAGTTATGTATGCTACTTATATGACTCTAGATGATATATCCTTGTGTTCAAGTGTTTTATAAGTTTCTTAAATCTAGGTAAGCATGTGGTAGCCTTGATGAATTTTGTGGCTTAACTAGAGAGCTCTAATTAAGCGAATTTTCATAACTTAACTTCATGTATCCTTATCACCCTAGACCTATCATGACCTTTTAAATGGTTTTACTTAGAATTTACACCTAAATTCATCAAATATTTTATATTCAATAATTTTTAGACCCTATATAATATAATTGGTTGAAGATTTAAAATCATTCCAAGTGTATAATTTATTGTTAATTTTAAACCTTGAACTAATTTAAGGCCAAATTTGATGAGTTTCCCACAACTAAACTTTAAACTACATGAATAAATTCAAGCCAAACAACTATTTCAATTCATATGGTTTACTTTTCCTACATCTAGAGTTAAGTTGTTGAAATTTTGATCTAGAAACATTTGGAGTCACCATCACATCAGCCTCATATATACACAAGTTTAGCATACTTCCTTTAGACTTACAACATGTCTCATTAATTACCTAACATGTAGACTTCAAGTCAAACTAATTTAATGGTATTTCTATAATTTAAAATCTATTTTGAGGCCCATATAAGCTCATCATTGATATGCCTAATGGCTTGGTTCAACTAGGAGCTACCATACGAAGACTTGAAGCCACAAATATCTCATCATTTTCTCCATAAATTAATACATTAAATTGGCTCAAACATAGATTTAACACTAGATTTGCATGCCTAAGTTAAAGAAATCCTAATCCCAAGCACATTGAAGAGTACATAAATTTATTATTTACAATCTTAATAGCTAGTTTAATAGAAAGGAATAATTTATAAGTATAAATTTCACTTTCTTTAGAAATCATCATGGTAAATCCAATTAAATTCTTTATATGTGGGAATTCTCCTAGATTTCAACTCAAGCTATGTTAAACCCATGAATAATTACATCACCTATAACTCAAAAAGATTGCATTTCATGTAGTTTGTCCCTAACAATAATTATTTAAATGTGACTTACAAGTTGGTTGGTGCACTAAATGAAGAACTAAATCCTAAAAAATGTGCCACCATATACAAAGAATTTGAATCTAAAAATTCTTGATTAATTGAATGTGATAACATCCCCTATTTTCATAGTGAAGAGTTTGAGATCTTGAGGTCATTATATACAATATTCTGTAGTAAAAATCAAGAATGAGTGCATGTGAGCAAGCTGATTATTATCTCTAATCTAGAATGACCAAAGCGCCAATTGAAACCCATAATTTTTTTGTATTTTTCTTCTATCATTTATATTCTTACAAAATGATGACTCTTTTTTATTGGAAATGTCTAGAAAAATTACTATACATCTTTAATTTTTTAGTCTTTGTAACTAGTTGTGATGTGGGAAAAAGTGATTTAGGGTCTAAATGACACCTTCTCCTACATCAGAATGGAAGGAGCCAAAAATGATCATAAACACCCACATGACTACTAACCTCAATGGAAGAGCTAGAATGGTGGATTAGGGTTTTGTTTCTTTCTTTCAAAGTTGATTGATTGACTTATAATTGACTAGGTTTGATGATGCAAATTTTTATATTGGAAAAATTTATCTAGGTCTTAAATCATACTTCTTTCAATATGACAATGGGGAGGGATTAAAATTAATCTCAACACCCACTTGGCTACAAACCTCAAGAAAAGAGCCACAATGGTGGATCGGAGTTTTAATCCATTTGTTGGATGATGATGTGTTGTGATTAATTGATTGAAATTGATGATGCAATGATGTTCCTAGGTTAATTATGAAAATGTAACAAAATTTTGAGATTTTGAAAATTGTATCCATGGTTTCTTAAAAGTTGTAAAACTCCTTAATTTCAAGCCTACAAGAAATGGGAGGTCTAAATGTAGCTTGCAAAAATTACATGGTTGAATGTGAACTCTAAATCTCCACCCAAACAACCCATAGGAATTGGAAGTAGAGAGGACATTTGAAAATTGTGAATTTGTTCCCAAGTCTTAGATTTTCACCAAATTAATTAGTAGTGTTAAATTTAATTCTTCTTGTACTTACGCAATCTACAAATGTCCACTTTAACTTCAATATTTCTACTTTAAACATAACTCTACACTTTTTAATTTCACCACTAATACAAATTAGTGTTATGAATCCCTTAAACATGTTGAATGTTTTGAGCCTTCTTGCAATCTTCTGAAACTACTAACTACAAAAATGCTAGCTCAAAATCGTAAATCTATAAAACTGCATTGAGGCCCCACATTACAACCATAATGATTTGAGTAGAAATTTGCACACTTAAGTATAGAATACAAGACTTATATGACATGGTAACTTCAATCAAACAGTTTTGTAACACTTCTAAATGATTGAATCAAACTCTAAATCACTTGTGACTAAGATGAATCATTAGCAACTCTCAATTCAATCAATCTTGAACAAAAAAATGACATGATGGTTATTACTGAACCAAAGTTTGCTCATTTTGTTAGGTATATTTTCTATCAAGAACTTTCATTGGTTCCACATTACTTCACTTGGAAATCTCCAAACCCTATTGCCATTTTTGTGGGCATTTGAAAATGCTTGGCCATCTATTTTGGTTTCAACTTAGAGCTTAGGCTATTTGAAATTGGATATGTCATTTTTACAAGGTTATTAGACTTGAGACCTTCTCTTAGCATATGATCCTCCTAAGAGATTGGCCCATAATCCTTACTAAATTCACCCATAGCAATATTTTAAAGTGGAAATTCTATTTAGCATTTGGAAAGATGGGAAATATGCACTTATTTCTAGATGTAAATTGTTGATAGTAATTTCTTCAAGTATTCTAAATCTTTGATATGTTTCAATGTGCTAATGCAAATACAAGTGCAAGCTAATAAAGTCATACTTGAAGTAGCTCACCTCTACTTTCTTCTTGATCATTGGGGTAAGGCACCTCATATAATTTTCAAAGGGACACTAACCTCGTATTCTCTTGTTAGCAAGGTCTAATCTCCTCTATGAAGGCATCAATGTGGTAGAAGACAAAATGAGCATAATGCATCTTCTACCCTAACACAAGGTTTGTGGCCACAATGTTCATGATTGATCTCAATCTTCTTGTCAACATTAAAATTCTTTCTAATGGCACAGGAAAAGAATCCCTCAAAGGCTAGACAATGACAAGTTTCCTCACCTTGCTATGACTATTTTTCCTCCAAAGACTATTCTAGTCAATTGCTTAAGGAAGTGTAAACTAATAAAGATTAGGTTTGTGATGGTGCTCTTGCTGAAAACTCATTCCTAATACAGAGGAAACTTCAATTTGTGGAAATCAGATAGTCGTAACCTAACTCGTACTACAAGATCTATAACTCTTACTACTTACAATTTCTTTTTTTTTCTCTGACTTTATTGTTTTAACTTTCATGTTTAAGGTTCAACATTCCCTGAACTTTGAGATATGATCTTCTCCACTCATTTTTTGTACTATACTATATATTAATACAAAAGCTGCAGGTATGCACGAAGGGTTATAAAATATTGTATGTATCAAATCCTCAGCAGCCATAGAGATTCTTTCTGACTGTATCCACAAA
The DNA here is from genome assembly GCA_007258455.2 of Sequoia sempervirens. Lineage (NCBI taxonomy): Eukaryota > Viridiplantae > Streptophyta > Pinopsida > Cupressales > Cupressaceae > Sequoia > Sequoia sempervirens. Next base: position 39,587 of record VDFB02153800.1, read on the forward strand.
TGTAAGATTATTTTGGAATGCCTCAGCCAAGACATGGTTGAAAATGAGCAGAGTAGGCCCATAAGAACAAACTACAACTTGACTATTAAAAGCTGTTATTGTAGAGATAGTAGTGTGTCGCATGTTCTGAACAAAGTCTGTGGTGGCCTTGGAGAAAACAAAAGCATCCCTTGTTTTGACATCTGCAGAAAAAAAAGCTCGTTAGTGGTGTCCACAAAGGCAGTGATGAAAGTGACTTTCAAGACAAAGATAAGTTTGAGTGGGTGTTTGTCATTATCACTCCCACTGTATGTAACTGTATGTAGGGTTTTACAAAGTTCAAACGCACTATGAAACACGGAATCTGGGAATCTGGGAAGGAAGAAACACGCGCAGGTAGAATAAGTTTTAACTGTATGACAAGAAATAAGAAAAGAATTTTTCAGCTCACCTTTTAAAAAAATTCTTATCGCTTTTCAATTCCAACTTTTCTGTTTAAAGTATAGTCGGTGTGTGCTTTCATTGAATTCGCTTTTCAATTCCAACTTTTCTGTTTGACGTATGGTCGGTGTGTACGTTTTCATTGAATAAAACTAGAAGTGATTATAGCAGAGTAATGGAGGAACATAATGGGACAAGAAATTTTAACAGATTGTATAAGAAATCAACATTCAAATTATTTTATAATACAGGCAATTTTGTCAACATAGACCGTTCAACCATGTAGTTGATAGTGTTGTTGATATTCTTGATAGTGTAAGAGAATAATGAAAGATAACTGTAGTATTGTTCGTTTTGAGATCTCAAAGTTGTTAATATGGACTTTTGTTAGTAGTTCTTATATAGATTTTTTTTTTTGAAAAGTTGTATATTAGTAATCTTAGGACATAGATAATCTCTCAACAAAATGCATCGTGCATAGGCATGTAACATACAAAAAATGCATAAAAACATACATAGAAACATACATAACATGATGGGACAACGTAGTGTGGGGCCCACCAGATGGGGGATAAAAGTGATGAAACCGACAGATGGGAGGAAACTTTACAGTGACGAAAGCGAGCACATAACGGCTCTGACAAGTCATTTTTCCCGCCCTTCATCCCAACTTATTAAATTCGCTGGCATAGTGGCTTGCGGGAGAAGATATCTATGGTCCCAAGGCTGACTTCACTAAGACAATCGTTTTAAATTGTAATAACTATCCATTTTGGAAAACACTCTATGTTGAGAGTTTTTTCATTCTATAGGTTTCGTTGTGTTGTGGTTTTTTTCATTCTGCAAGTTGAAAGCAAAAGGTTGGAGAGTAGGGGGTGGTGTTGCAAGTAGGGGAGACATAAAACCAACCAAATTGAGGTGAGGGGTTTCTAATTCCTTGGGTTGTTACTTGTAAAGGGTTTTAAAACATTATGTGGGTTGCAGGTTTCGTAAAATCCAGTGTTTTGCAATCTAGAATTTTACAAAACAGTATGAATGTCTTGAAAATATTTTGTTATTTAAACCATAGGAATGTAATGAAGGCACTATTTCACAAACACCCATCATTTTCCAACAACCAATAACACTTTTTGTTGTCATTTTTTTCATTTTACAGGTTGAAAGTGTAAGGTTGGAGAGCAGGGGGTGGAGTTGCATGTGGGGGATACATAGAACACACCGAATTGAGATGAGGGGTTTGTAACTGATTGGGTTGTTACTTGTAAAGGGTTTTAAAACATTATGTGGGTTGCAGGTTTCGTAAAACCCAATGTTTTGCAACCTGAAATTTTAGAAAACAATATGAATGTCTTGAAAAGATTTTGTTATTTAGACCATAGGAATGTAATGAAAGACACCATTTTATAAACACCCAATGTTTTCCAACAACTAATAATACTCTACATTGTTGGCTTTTTCATTCTCCAGGTTGAAAGCCAAAGGTTGGAGAGTAGGGGGTGAAGTTGCAAGTGGGGGATATGTAAAACACACTGAATTGAGGTGAGGGGTTTGTAACCGATTGGGTTGTTACTTGTAAAGGGTTTTAAAACATTATGTGGGTTGCAGGTTTCATAAAACCTAGTGTTTTGCAACCTAGAATTTTACAAAACAGTATGAATTTCTCGAAAAGCATTTGTTATTTAGATCATATGAATGTAATGAAAGGCACCTTCAAAATTTATAACAACTCTTAATTAGAGTAAAATTTGTATTTTATTTTTCTCATATGATTGAAAAGTAAAATACAAAAAATAATTGTAGATTGGAAAACACAATGTGGATTTTCAATTATTTCATTCAACATGTTTAAATGTAAATGGTGGAGAGCATGGGGAGGAGTTGTAGGTGGGGGATACATAAAACTAAGCAAATCAGGGTGACAAACCAATTGGGTTGTTACATGTAGAAGGTTTTACAACACTATGTGGGTTGCAGTTTTATAAACACCTAGTGTTTTCCAACAACCAATCATACACAAATAGTATCATTGTAATGAGAACCTTTAGTTATTTAGACAGTACGAATGTAATGAAAAGAACCTTCAACATTTATAACAACTCTTAGGTAGACTAAAAATGACATTTAAATTTCCTCGTATGATGGTAAAACTATAGCAACAAAAAACTTTTGGGGAAAAATTTGGCAAATCAAAAGTATAAATTTTTTTGAAAAAATGGGGAAAAAATCAAGAAAATATCAAATTAAAAAGAACATAAAAAATTGTTGAAGAAGAGATAAAAACACTTTTTTTGAAATTGAAAGGCATTTTCATTTGCATAGAGATATAGAGAGCAAATAAAATAATGAGTTCAACTAATGAATTGTAGAAAATAGATTTTTGTAGTTTATATTTATATCACTACTTACATTGCATCACACATCTTTCAAACTCAAAGCATTACTTCACATTGCATAACTAATAACTAGATGTTGATGGATGAAAAAATTTAAACTATAATATAGGTTTTTACAAAGTCAACTTAAGCAGTTATGCATCACATTGCATAACTAATAATTAGGAGTAGCTACCAATTGCATTTGCTTGTCCTGGCATTCCATGAGACCACATTTCTTTGGGGCATTTTTTCAAACAGCTGATTGCCTTGTCTATGCTACCACATTTATCATATATGTCTACCAAAGCTTTTAGCAAAAAATTCATTGCCTTGTTGCTATGGCTAAAAGCCTAAAATAGGTGCTTTCGAACAAGCTATGGATGCTTAGAAAAAAACTATCAAAGCTCATAAAAGTAAGCAACAACATAGACAAGGTAGTGAACTGTTTTAAAAAATGCCTCAAAGAAATGTGGTCTCATTTCAAGTTTGTTTTTGTTTTGCTATTTTTCTCGAAATGTAGTTCATTTTGGCTTCAATGGTAGATTTGAAGGCTATTGAATGACATTATTGTCATTTTCAATTCACAAAATTTCTTTGTTTAAATCATATTTCTTGTTTGAACTTTCTTGCATTGAAAATAAACCATGACTTTTGGTTTCACGAGAGAGACAGAGAGAGAGAAAGTGTAGGATGGAGCCAATGGAGGGATTTATAATCAAAATGAATATTTTTCGTATATTTATATGCAACCTAAGAGATGTATAGAGGATTTAAAATATCAAACTCGAGGAATATGAAGAGTTGCCAAATAGGAAGGAGATGAGTCACACCATCTCTAGGTAAGAAAAAAAAATGCAAATAAAAGTAAGAACGAGAGGAGGTGAATGTTACCATAATTTAATATATGCAACTATTGTTAGAAGCATGCAACTGCTATTCAAAGCATGCAATCAACAGACTGTTGTTAGAAGCATGCAACACTATTAAAAGCATGCAACCACCAGCTTCCAACTGCTCTTCATTAGTTAACTCTTGCTTATTATAAGCTAACTAATGATTTCCCTTGCTTTTCCTCCTTGGATTCTTCCCCTATGGTGGCTTTATATATTGTAAAACTATACATTTGATTTTGTGAATAATAATGAGGTCACTTAATGCAAATTCATTTTGTTGTGCTTGATCAATTGTCTCTATACATTTGAAGATTTTCACATGGTACCAGAGCTATAGGTGGAGATGTTTGCAAGCCAATAGTTGAACAATTATATTGTATTTAGTGAAATTCACCCCTATTCCTATTGCATGATTAGTAGACTCCTGGATACGTTTGAAATCTATGATTTTGGTGTAATATTTTCTTAGAAAATCATGACATCTCTTCACAAGGAGGCATGATTAATAGGCTTTCTAGTATAAGAAAGTTGCATTGTTGTGCCTACCATTCCAGGATGCATTATTGCATAATAGGGAGGCACATGTGATTAATTGTGAAATTTTGCATCTTTTTAAATTTTGCAAGTCAATCCACTTGAAATTAGAGGGTGTGCTTCATTGCAAGGTCAATTCACTTATTTGGAGGCTGTGATTTTCTGTTGGAGTCCCTCTATTCAATTTTCCATATATGTGTTGTTTCATCTTGCGAAAAGCATGATCAAGTGGTTTTCAGGCCACAATTTGACTTTTGCAGGTTGTGCAGGGTAAACCCAAAAAAGTGATTTACAATTCGAGTGAGGAAGGAAAAGTTGCAAAAAATGACCCCATGCAAAAAAAATTAGTTTTTTGGGTTCTAATGAACCCTTTGGTTCGAGCGAACCAAAAGAGGGTTCGAATGAACCAATTAAATGCGAGGACCCACCATTCCCACCAAAAAACACAAAGAAAACATTTTTTGAAAGGGGGTTTGAATGAACCCTGGTTCGAGTGAACTCCTAGGGGTTTGCTCGAATCCCCCTGGTTCGCCCAAACCCCCCTTTTCCCACCTTCTCACCCTCAAAACCAAAAAAGTCCAAAATTTTGTGCTTCAAAGCTCGGGTTGAGGATGAAAATGGAGGAGACTTCACAAACCCAACCGGATGATGGTAATTCTCAAAATGAGCTATCCAACGAATATAATTTTAATATACATTTTGGTTTTATGATGTATTTTGTTTTTTAGTTTTATTAAACATAGGTTTTTCACCGAAAATCAAGCTCTTTATTATGCACATGTGGAAAAATAGCAGATTATCAAAAAAATTGAAAAATATGAGTGCAGCAAATATTGAAGTCCTTGATCCAACAAAAAACAAAATAATTTCGATACATACAAAAAAAATTATGCATTATACGGCCGCCTATGTCTGAATTGTAATTGGTTTGACTTTGAAACTTGCTTAAGGAAAAAACATTCAATAAAACACTATCTAACCAATTGGAAGCACTAGATATCGTAGTTAAAAATCTAAATTTGAAAAAAATAGAATTTTATCATTCATGGAAAAAATTTATGCATTATACGGTGAGTGTCACTCCTTAAAAATGTTGTTTACTGAAAAAAAAAACTAGTTTTCGAAGGAAATGGAAAAAGAAGTGCAATCTGATTCCAAAAATTTTGAAAAATATATTTATAATCTATAAAAAAAAGTGATAAATCACTAGTTTGCACCATCTTCAAATTCTTCGTGGTTTAGCTGCTATAGGTGTCTAAAAGTGACAATTTAGCTAGAAAAAATTATTTCAATGTCCAGTTTGGCCAAAAATTGTAAACCAGTATTATGGGATCACTTTGCAAGGCACTTGGAGGTAGTGATTAAACTTGTAGATTCCTTTATCTTCTTGCATAGGCAATGGTTCTTGCATGTGGTGGCAGCGATCAACCTTGAGCATTCCACCAACGCATCTACCCTACAAATATTTGCATATCTCTCATTCAGAGGGGTTGATAGTTGCAAGTATCTCTCACGTAGAGAGGCCATACAACTCCATTCCATGTAGGTTTTATTTTTTGCATGTAAAGGATAAGTCTCCTTTTATGCTTTTTGCATTCATTATTGGGGGGTTATACATGCTCTTTGTAATCATGAACTAAGATAAATTTCCTTTTACGAGGGGGTAGTCATGTCTCTTAAACACCACTTTCATCATTTTGTTGTTAGGCTAGCTTTAGAGAACTATTTTTCTTGGAAACAAGGGATATAGAATCATTTCCTTAATCAGGATCTACTACCCTATCTCCTCATACTCGTTCTTGAGCCAAGTGACTATGATGAAAAGAATGCATGGTTTAATAATAATAACATAGTCTATGGACTAATATGTCTTACTATTTTTGGGGATGCTCTATAGCACATAGAGCACACTAAGTTCCCTTTAACTGCTTGGATCATCATCCAACAGTTGTATGGAGACATTGAATCTTCATCTAAAAGTGATGTTTCCTTGGAGAACTGGGCTATTGATGGTATTGAGACTTATGCTACCTCATCTATTGTGGACACATCTTATATGGATGATTAGTTTATTGATTCCCCATCAACAACACCTATTGTAGATCTAGATTCTAGAGATGCTTCTTCGAGAGCCTCTAGTGATTCATTGCAGCGAGATCATTTATGTCTTTTGGATTCAATCCATTGGGACCAATTTCTCCTAGACATTTCTTTTTTATTTGTAGAATCCCTCATTTTGGACCTAGATAACACTATTGAGGACATATGTCTTCTCTTTTAGGACCACTCTTTTGTCCTTGCATTTGCTGCTACTTCTGAGTTTTGTGTTGCTTCTTTGAAAGCTTCCAATGGCTTCTTGCAGTAGGGAATTCATAGTCTTCCTGATTCAACTTTCTGCGATGATCTCTTGACAGGAGTTTCAAACTTGTTTATGGAGACTTGTATTTCAGTTTTGGAGGACACATTTGAGGGATTATCTCTTCTCTTTGACGACAATTTCAGCATAGTTATTGGCCCATCTTCACTATCTATATGGATATTGACATTCATGAGTTTCCTCTTTCATTTGATTCATCATATTTCTTGGTTGATTTTGACCATGATTATTTTGTGGCTTGTTCAAGCTTGGAGACTCCTACTTAGTTTTTAAAGACACACATGTTGAGACTTTATCCTTCCTCCTTTCAGTTGGACATTGAGTGGCTTCTTCATCAACCTATAGATCTATTTCTTCCCAAGGGAAGATATGTTGTTTGTAGACATTGGATCATCTTTTATTTTCAAGCATTCTTCATTGACTTGTAGTACTATCCCACTTCTGAATAGATTGATGGCATCTTCACGAAGACTTTCACTGAGCTCAAGTTTCACTCTTTGTGAGACCTTCTTAGGGTGAAGGATACTACATAATAGTAGTTGTCGTGCTCAATTAGTTTTTTTTTTTGGGTGACGGGGGGGCAGGGGTTGTTCCCACAAGGTTTTCCCTCTTTCCTCCCTTTAGGATTTTGTCTCCTTAGTTAGACTTAAGGGGGGGTGTTAGCATAAAATTAACTATATGCAACTGTTGTTAGAAGCATGCAACTATTGTTCAAAGCATGCAATCGCCGGACTACTATTAGAACCGTGCAACCACTAGTTTCCAAGTGCTCTTCATTAGTTAACTCTTGCTTATTATAAGCTAACTAATGATTTCCCCTACTTTTCCTCCTTGGAGTCTTCTCCTACTGTGGCTTTATATATTGTAAAACTATACATTTAATTTTGTGATTAATAATGAGGTCACTTAATGCAAATTCATTTTGTCATGCTTGATCAATTGTCTCTATAAATCTAAAGATATTCACAATGAAAAGGGGAGTGTGCAGCTGCCCAAAACAAAGAATGTAAAAAGAGACAAAGGGGCAATCACACATGAAGAGGGAAAACATTGCAGAGAGAAACCAAACCATTCAACCATGTGGAGCATGCCTTTGAAGGAAGTTATGTAATATAGACAATTTCAAAATGAAAAGAAATATGGAGGCCACGCAGTGGATGGAAGTCTAAAATCAAAATCAAACGTAGCTTGTTGAGTGATAGAGCATAAGGGAAAGGGGCCCATAGTGGGTAGGGGTCCAATGGTGGGTATAGAAGTAGGCCTGAGTGGGCCCCATAGTGGGTAGGCTTAATACCCAATAAACTTACGCTTAATATCCAATTGCAAAACACTTTTATCCATAAAGTACATAAACTGACAAATCATGTGATGCCACATCAATGCGCCAATAATACATGACTTAGTGACCCACTATTGGTCTCGCTATTTTTTTGGACCATTTTGGATACCTTGACAAAAAGCATGTTGATGTGGCATCATATTTGATGATGTGGCATTGAAACCAAATTTTTATAAGTAGGGGACTTGCCAAATAAGCTGTTGTACAAATTTGGGAGTGATTTGAAATTTTCACAAAAGACTTTGAGAAGCGTGAAATTAGGGTGGCCCACTATAGACCCCTCTCCCTTAGACAGGGCAGTTGTGTGAAACTTAAATCCTGTAAAGGATTGAAGAAATGTTTGAATGTTGATTGGCTCATGAACAAATCGCACCATAAAGAGGAAAGAAAGTGCATTGTGTGGGAAAGAAGAAGGGTCGCGCCATGGGGAATGGTGATGGGGATTTGATCAGAAAACCAAAATGTTTCCTATGACGGTGAATGCAGATTGAGAAAATAATTTAGAGTGCAAATAAAGAGCAGACTAAGCCACGCCAGCGAACAGTAAACAAATGAATCATGCAGATGTAAGTTGAGTAAATGGCAGGTCGTGTTATGTAATCTCAGGCTTAGGATTAATAAAAGACAAGGTATATGAAGAATGAGGAATAGATTGGGCGTGGTTGTTGAATGAGTAGAGGTCAACTAGTGGATGAGGTCGTGTGGGTGAGTAGTGGAAGGTGAAAATTGGAAACCAAGCGATACCAACAAAGAGGACAAAGGGTGTTTAAAATATAAGATTGTCGGAAATAAATATTTGAGATCTTGCTTGTAATATTTTGTAATCTAAATTTATTCAATTTAGATCAAATTGCTTTACGTCTGTGTAAATGAACGGTTTGATTTGAGGAAAAGTTGTGGAATTGTGGATTCTTGATTGTTACCATAGTTGTCCATTGTAATCCTTGGGCAGAGTATAATTTCCAGCATATAAAGATTGTTTGAACAATGATTCACAAAATTTTATATATATATATATATTTCTTACTTTTCTTTTTTTATATTTTATTCTTTTTTATTACACCTTATTTTTTGTGTGTTGCATTCTCATTTCACCTTTTATATTTGTTTACACTTTTTCCCACTTTAGAAGTATTTGATTCTTTTCATTTTTCTTGATTAATACTTTTGGACCTTTTGTTTGTTGACACCTTCCTTAGTTTCTATGTTTTTATTACTCATGGATATGCTTATGTATTTTCCATAATTATACCACATACCAATTATGGTTTATGTTTTATCTTTTGACCATTAGTTACTTCCGATGATCCAAAATTACAAGTTTTCGTAACTTGCTTTTAGATATTTCATGGTTATACCATACTTTAGAGTATGCTTGCTTCTTTGGAGATATTGTGCCTTAACACCTACCTTCCTGATCCATTTACATGTTTTACCTTCATTTCCTTTCACACTTTTCCAATTACCTCTACATCAAGGACAACACATTGTCTTCCTCATATCATTTGAGGTTCCATTTCCATATCTATACATTTGAGTGTATCATGCCTTGTAACCCCATATCATTTGTACCTATATTGCCTTATTATGTTTTTAGAGATACAAATTTTTGAGTGGGGACATCTTGTCCTCCCCACTCCTCTATGGCACCATTGTTGCAAGGTGTGCGCCCTTGGTCTCCTTGTGTTGTGCAGGGCAGTGCTTGGGTTTGTGACATGGCTTAATCACCTCTCGTGAATTCATTAACTATGGCGGTTGTATTAGGCATTAGTAGGTCGATCTTTTGGTGCAACAACAACCATTTATGCAATAATTGGTATCAAAGCTTGGGTCACAGGTTCGAACCCCTCGCTTATGCTGGGGGGATTGTTGCAAGGTGTGTGCCTTTGGTCTCCTTGTGCTATGCAACATAGTGCTTGGGTTTGTGACATGGCTTAACTACCTCTCATGGATTCATTAACTCTAGCAATTGTATCGAGCATTAATAGGTTGATCTTTTGGTGCAACAACAACCATTTGTGCAACAACTATTTCCTCATCCTATTATACTAGGGGCCTCACACCCTCTCCACTATCGCCTTGAGACCAAATTGCTAGATTTATGTTACCACTAGGGACCTATTTCCTTACCTCAACCTTACTGGGGGAATATGCCTTTCCTAATGCCTTATGTACCTACACAAGTTTTTTTTCCAATAAGGGCCACATATCATTTTTTATATTTCCCATTCTTTGAGAAACTTTATACTATGACTTTCATGCCTTATCATGCTAGATGTTTTACATGCATATTAGGTAAATACATGGAAATGGGGTCAAATGGGAGTCAAAAGTAGCCAATTTTTTTAAAATTATTAAAGCATAAACTTTGTAAAGTAATTTGAGATGCCTACACTCAAATTTTAAAGATATGGCAAGAAATAAAAATGTAGTAACTCTTGATCTAGTTTCTAAACTACTCACTTTGTTTTTAAACAGTTAAGAATAAGAGGATAAAATATTGATCTCACACATAAAAGGCCATGTTTTTATCACTAAAATATAATATAACATATGATGTGTAGGTCCCCCATTGTTTTCATTAAAAATATTTTTTAGAATAAATTGGTGGTAGATAACTAAGAGTATACAATACAAGTTATATATATTTTTATTGAATATATTTTTCTTAATTTCTTGAAGTGGATGCATCCTAAAATCTTATCACCAACATGCATGTTACCATCTCACTTGATTTTCACAAAATAATAAGAAATACTAAAAAAAAACAATGTGTAGAGAATGAAGCATAGTACACTTGTCTATATTTTTAAAAGTTGGATAAACAAATTAAAAAAAAAAATTAATGTATTAGAGGCTCATATGAAGAAATCACTAAAGTAAATAAAATAAGTACCTTAATCTATTCAAAATATGGTATGGTTATAAAAACAAGAAGTAGATTGTCATTTTGGTGGTGGTTTCAGGGAATTTTAATATTCTAAAATGTGGAAACTTGATGAGGTGGAAGTTTGAACATGTTTTATGTTGAAATATACATTGGGGCCCAATATGCAATTACAAACCTAATGGGTATTTTTTTATAATTTGATTTATAACATGAGTGTGTTATATAGGATACATGCATTATACACACACACACAAAATAACCAAGAAATCTTGTTATAGTTCAAATTAATGTGTATATATTGTACATGGATTGGTATTTACCAAGTCAAACCATGACATAACATGTACATATTAAGGGTTAACTTTTATTTTAGAGGTGATCAATTTATTCCTTAGAATGTATAGGTTTGGACTCTTGTTGGCCCCCATCTCCATAAAATTACCCTGTTACAATATGTCAAATTTGATTTCCATGATTCATATGATTGCATACCTATCCTTAGATTTTATTTACATTTCATGTATTTCTTGCCTCTTATCTAATTCCTTGTATCTTTTGGATGCAACCAATTGAGAGGCTTATTGTTACTAACATTACCATGGTCAAACTTTCAAGTAGTGACATATACTATAAAAGGATTCATTGCCATGGTTGAATGGAACTTACTAAATAGTGTAGTATTGTAGTATTTTTCAATATTCCACATGGTAGTGGGTCAAATTATTTTTAAAGAATCATTTTTTTCTGTTGTTATCTATTTCCTATTTCTCTCATTTTCTAGATAGTTAAGTGAGCTCGCATTTTTATTGAGTTTTGACTTGTGAGATATAAGCTATTCATTGCAATTTTTCTTTTACTTTGTAGATTCCTATTGAGCACTCATATCAAAGGAGGAATGCACATGCAAAAATTCAACACCATCCATTACTTTGCATGGACTTGAGTGTCCTTTTATGTCTAAATATTTACTTTGTGTCATCCATTTTTGTGAGTAATACATACATTGGGATACATGATCATTCTAGGATTGACATGCACCTCAAAGTGGGGGCAAAACATAATAATAAAATCTACATATCCATGTTATTTCTCATTTAAATATTTGCATTCATTTTAATAGAATGGATTAATGTATTTATAGATTGGAAAATGGCACAAACTTGTGTGAAGTTAAGACCATTCCCCTAGCCTTTACTTATCTCTATTACACACATTCCCACACATTTATTTGCATCTTATACAATTTATGCATATCCATCCATATAGATTTTATCACTACACCTACCATAATCAAACATTCATTATGTGCACAAGCTTTAATGTTCAATCATCCCAAGTCATTTCTATGGGTGCATGGTCAATCCTATGACCATTGATCTAGACCCTAAATTTTCAAATTTTAAACTCAATTTTGATCAACTCTCCCCCATTTCACTAGGTAGCTTGAGCCAACAAATACATGTTTGTGTGATTAATTACTATTTATCAATATTTAAAAATATTAAATAGCTCACATTTTACATCTTCTCATATTTGAATATCATCTCTCATCCTAGAGAATTTAAGTACCATTTATTATATATTTTTTTTAAATTGATGTGCTAAAAAGAAGTAGAATTCACATATTCATCTTAGGAGCATTTACAGTTGAAGCTTGTTGTCTTTAATCATCGACATAGGAGAACATTTCCCCTAATGATCTGACAACTCCTTAAAGGTATTCGTAAATATTATCAATCTAGATAGAAAAGATGACATCAAGGTTGTAAGCACCTAAAATTGACACATTGTCAATTTACCTATTTACCTTTTCATTTATTCCTTAATTGATTGAAAAATTTCCTATGTATCCAAATTTTATCCTTTTATTAATTAAATATTTTTTATTAATTAATAATAAAGTCACTATTCATCACTATTCACTCACGCTCTATTTCTAACCTAAGTCAGTTAATCATACTTTTTCTAATTTCTACCTTTGGTAAATAAATTTAAATATTTATTTATCCCATCCCCCATCCTCACCCTAAACGTTAAATAAATAGCTTTTTTATTTAATTGTCTATTTTCTTTCACTTTCCATTAAGGGGTTAAAACCAATTTGCCCCTTAATGCCTCATTTGTACAACTAAATCCTTGTTTATCCCCTAAAATCCTCTACATCCTCCAAGGTGTACAAAGGCATGAATCCTCTATGCACAAGATTATGGGCCTTGTACATGTCACATGGTTTTTTGTACATGACACATGGGCTTTTGTACATGTCACATGGGTCAAAGTACATGTCTATCCCTTAGGGGTACCCCCAAGTACCATTGTCATCTTGACCATCCACCTTTTTCTAAGAGGGAACTCAACCATGGATTCCCTTTAATCTTGGAACCTTCCACTCTCACAAATCATGTGAGGTCACTTTGCCTCCTCTCATCCTCCCAAGGGTCTCAACCAATTTGAGTCTTTGATCTTTAATTTTGATCTCATAACCCAAAATCTATAAGTTAAGGCTAATCCAATCTATTATCATGACTCCTTGAAACACAACCTTATGTTGCTAGTGAAAGAACTCACATATCTCATCATCCATCAATCTTGAGCACAACACCATAGCTTGGTGCAACAAGGGTTGGTGTTGGTGACAAACTTGTTTGTTTTCATTAATGTTTTGTAATCCTTTACTTTATCCAAGTGTTGCTTGTATTTTGGGTAGAAAAGGTTAATATCAATGTAGCTTGTTCTTTATGCTCAAAATTTCATGTACGTAAAGGTATTTGAAAAATTGGAGAGCAAAGATGTGTAATTAACAGATCAAGTCCACATGACAAAGGAGGAATCCACAAACATAGAGGTGATCTATACGAGTGAACTCAACCCAAATAAAACACAAATGTTGTGTAAAGTTTGAGGTGAAACTTAAACATAGAGATCATATTCCCACTCTAGAAACGATTTACATTCTATAAATGTAACAATTATTCATCTTCAAACCTAAAACTATATATTATTAACCTTCTTCATATTTATTTTCTTAATTTAACACTTAATTCAAAATTATCACACTCACAATTCTAACTAATTAATTTGTATGTATAATATAAAGAATCTTCTTTCATCTATATATTTTTATATTAATATATAATTAAGTATATATTAGAATTTTTAAATCTAACTATTAATTATAGTGTCTTGAGACATGATTTTCCATTATTCCAATGGTAAAAAGTCCAAAAATTTTACATCAGGCTAAAGGTATACTTAAGAATTGATTCATAATAAAACAATATTTAAAATATATTAAGAAGGTGAAAAGCAAAAGGTCACATGCAACCATTTATTTTCTCGAAAGGGGCAAAACATAGTGTTTCTTTCACGTCAAAGTTGCTTGGATTTATCTTTGTTTTTCCTTTGTTTTGAAACATATAAAATACAAGGACGAATTGGCGCGCTGGGGACATTCTTGTACTATAATTATTATCGGTTTGAAATGTTTATAATTCCAAAATCCAATGATAGTATGAGATGACATGTCGTTTCAAGAGAAACCAAGTGTTGCAGGGCGAGATACATGAAACCAAATGTTGCAGGGCGAGATGGTCCTCATCATAAAGTTTATCCATTATGGTCCCGATGTGTCTAGAACTAGAAACACTTCACATCATGTTTGAATCCCTAAATAATATTGTGTTTTTTAAATTTTAATAATTAGTATGAGTTAGGCGGTAGTGTTGATTGGTGAGTTTGAAAGGTTGTCTTTTATTTGTAGATTTGTGTTTTTATTATGAGTTAAGTTTTGCATTCAAATGGTCCATGTTTATTGTTCAAAACATTTATATAATATTTGGGAATCATTTTGTTGTGTAGAGGTGAAGTGGTTGCACTACTATGGGTGCAATTAAGGTTCGATTCCCCGTCTGGGCCAAACTGGTATATACCAATTTGAACCCACCTTGTTGGATGTGTTGGAGGTTGCCTACATAGGCGGTTGGTATGTGTAAGGCGGTGGAGGATGGAGGGAGGTGCTCAGGAGCAGCTGGTGGTCCCCACGAAGGAGGTTGACTGGATGTAATACCCCTCATACTATTTAGACTTATTAATTTCTATGTGTTATCTTGATACGCTGATACTACGATGATACTCTATGTGTTGTTGGATTTGACATTCATGTGGTTTTGATTGATGTTCTGTGACGGTTATTGTCTGTATTGTTGTTTGGTGCGTGTGGGCGCATGGTTTAGTTAATCGGTTGATATGACATTACTAGTATGATTTGTGATATCTTGTTGGTTGTTGGATTATTGTTTATTTAAATGATTTATCATTAATGTTTTTATGCCAATGTGATGTTATGTAATTCAGTACTATTATATGATGCAACTGTTTAATAATTAGTAAAGATGCAGTAGTTTAATATCATGTTATCTTATGTCAAATTGGTTAGAAATGTTAGCTCATTATGGATATTATAATTGTTAGAATAGATTAGGTGAGAGGACAGTGTAGCATCACTTGTTCACGAGTGTCCTGCTACACTGCAATTCCTTCTCATGATAGGATGTTGAGTTTATATATACATATACATGTGCTACTTGACGTTTATCTGGATGCAGGATTGCAGGAATAAGTCTCGATTCCACCTGCTTCGGCAGGACAGGGCGAGCAATAAATCAACCCAATGGGTAAAAGTTGAAAAAGGGAGTAGGCTTGGAAGTGTCCCCGTCCCAGGTCCGTCGTCTGTTGTGAGTTGTGTTATGATTGAAGTCTTGTCTTGTCTTGTATGTAGTTTTATTGTTGAGTATTTATTTTATTCTTGGGTAGTGTTTAATTAATTAATTGTATTGCATAAAATAATTAATTAATGTTGCCTTGATATTTGATTTATTTGAGAGTTAGAAAAATATTAAGTTGAAATAGATTGTAAATTAAAAGTGATTTAATTAATTAAAAGTGCAAATAATTATAATTAAATTAATATTGTTGAGAGTAATTAAATATTATTTTTTTATTAATATTAAATTAGGAAATTATGTGAAGATAATATCTAAATTTAAATAAATTATTTCAATTAAATTTTTAGATAAATGTGAGCTTTTAAAAGCTGGAAAAGGACCAATAAGAAAGGGGGCTTTTTGGAAAAGAAAGCTGAAAAAGATTTATTGATTTATTTAGTGATTTATTATTTTTAGGAGGGAATTATTCTCACACAAGTTTTTACTCTGTTATTTTGGGATCTGAAAAAAGGGAAAGGATGGTTTTGAGTTTTGAGGTTTTTCTTTCTGAGTAAAATTATTGTGGATTGGAGAAGAAAGGTGGTTCAGAAGAACGTTGAAGGCAGAAGATCGAGGAAAGAGAGCGGTAGGTGGGGATCGAGAGGAGGCGACAGGCGTGACTCTACTTCAAACAAAGGATTCCAGGTTTTTTTTTCCTTTTAAATTATTAATACTTCGTAAGTCTGTAAACAAATCTGATTTCTATGTTTTTGAAAACGGTTTGAATGAAGTTTTTTTTTTGGGTTTTGAAAAAAATAAAATAAAATCTTGTTTGTATTAAAACCCTCAAATCATTTGTAGGAAAATTAGTTCAACCTATCCAAAAATTTCTTCAAAATAATTTAGTTGTGAAATCTACTGTGTTTGAAATAAAAAAAAATTGTGTTACTATTGAAACTACGTGCCATATTTATTTTGAATATGTATATATATGTAAAAGAGGTTTATATATATTGTAATTACGTTTTAACATGATAATTTCTCTTGCAAGTTATTATATTTTAGTTTAATCAGGAAATTGGGAATAAAATTTTGTAATTATAATTAAATTGGTTGGTTAATTTTAAAGGTTATAGGATTATAATTAAATCGAAAAGTAAAATTAAAAGTTATGGTGTTATAATGTAATTGTACGAATTTGAACTAACAATGTGTTTTGTTTTGAATCGAGTAATCTCGCATTGTTGATTTATTTGTTTGATGAACTTATTGAGTTTGAAAATATTTCTCTATGGAGTTATTTTTTTTTTATGAAATCGTTTTCTTGAGGTTATTCCTTAAGTCTGTTGTGGTGTGCTCTTTATTGTTTCATTGTGTCGTATGCGAAAACTCTAGAATTACCTTACCCCCATAAGAGTTTATGTTATTGTTGGGGACTTCCAGAGATGGAATATTTTTCTATCATGTTATTTTATTCTCCATGTCGGGTAATTAGGGTTAAGGGTATTGTAAGTCTTCCAGAGAAGTTTTCTTGAGTGGGATGTTATGTGTAGAGGTTCATTTTGGTGAATCGCTTTGATGTATTGTACTATGATGTTATACCCGGTTTCCATGAACGGGGATTTGTGCCTCCTAGGAAATAGGAGTGGGTAATGAGAATTGTACCTCCTTTGGAAGGAGTGTGTATCTGGATTAGTTTCCTCCAGTGGTTGGAGTGGGTTCCTTGTTTGGTTTTCTCCTTGGATTGGAGAGTTTATATTGTTTAGTTACCTCTTATGGTATCGTACCTTGTGTGTTGTCAATAGGAGAGTGGCTCTTTGTGGGGGTCCGGCACACAAAGGGGCGCCAGGGTAACCTACCTAGAGTTTAATTAAGTGATAATATAAATGAATTAATGGGGGGGCTTTCACACTAATAAAGATAAAAGGATGTCTCTCTCGTGAAGCAAGTGAATGATAAGGCTCGAGATGAGATGGGACGCATAGTTTTGCGTGAGGGTCCGGCGGCCGGTAGAGGCAAGCCAGGGTAACCCAGGATGGGGGTCCGGTAGCCTAGGAAGGTTGAGCCAGGGTAACTCATGGCAATTTATGCATGACACTCTTCCTATGTCAACAGTTAGCCAGTTTTGTGCGATGTTCATGATCTTTGTTCTCTGGAAGCATTGTAACCTTGTGATAAGTGACTTTGTGATTGTAGTTGTGAAGTAATATTGTGATTTCAGTGGTTATGTGCCTTGATGTTTTCTCTTTGGTCAATTGTTGGATGAGGTTCTTGTTATTATGCCTTGAGTTCATTGAAGTTGTGCATGTGACTAGTTGTTATTTGGGAAGGTGTTTTGTTGTTATGTTCTGGAGTGATTTGTTGTTGTGCCTCTTGGAACGGTTGTCGTGAGTTTTCTAAGTGGTTTTGGATGTTAAGTTGTCTTTGGTGTTAGTTTTTGTGATTGTTAGGTGTACTTGGTCGGGGACCCTTCCTTGTCTACTCTCAGCACGGGGGTGGTTGGGTGGAACGTGCTTCGCACCCCATTGGGTTTCCCTCTCCTTTTGCAGATGTATCTTTTACTTGCAGGTTTTGGCAGATGTGGACGATCCAGTTTTTTCTTGTGTACCAGATTGATGTATATACTTTATATGTAATATATTCTTTGATGTAATGTCTCCCACGTGTTTTGGGATGACCTTGATATGATATGTATATGTAGTTATTGAGATTGTATTCTTCTATCATTGGGATGTAAAAATTATTCAAGCTATGTATTTATTCAGGATCATTTGATATAGTTGGTTATGATGAGTGGTATCTATCGAAATTTTGTAACACTTTATATCTTTATAATTCCATGTATTGTCATATGTGCTTATGTTACTAATATGGTTATAGTTGATGGATATCTTAGATGATGGAATGGGAATGAATAGATTACGTAGTAGATTATTTATTGTTATCTTATTTTCGTGGTTATGGGTTAGAATAGTTATGTCACTTCGTGTACCCCATTGGAACTAGTTGTGCCTCATGATACAATGTTATGTTATAATACTCAAGTATGTTTATTATATTCTTTTAAAAAAAAATTGTTCCGTTGTTTTAGTTCCTTTGGGGTTCGCACGGCGGGGCGTGACAGCTTGGTATCAGAGCCAGGTTTAAACACTGGGCACTTTGGGACCCATTAGGTGGTTAGCTGTTTAGAGTTTTTATTTGTGTACCTTGTCTTATGTTGTGGTGTGTATCTTTTCAGGATCATGCCACCTAAGCGGGGTCATAGGGGTCGTGGTCATGTAGGTGGTCGAGGAGGTAATCAACATGATGCACCTCCCATTGCTTCCCATGTTTCTAATCATGTGATCATCAAGCTTCTCAGTTTGTGCCAGAGGTTAGTGTTCAACATCAGGATCAACCAGGGATTGGGGATGCTCAGTTGTGTCGCTTGCTTGAGGAGACTCTTGCTCGTTTGGGGCCTAGACCGGATAGGGATCAGGAGGTTGTAGGAGAGAGAGATCAGGTTTCAGCTCCATCTGAGGCAAACATGGCTACTCACATGAGAGATCTTCTTAGAGCTCGTCCACCCACTTTTGATGGTATGGGCAGTGGTTCAGAGGCTGAGACTTGGTTGTTTGATTTGAATAGGTGTTTTTCCATGTATCCGTATGGTAGCAACACCAAGGCTAGGTGTGCGATCATGCACTTGAGGGATTTCACATCTACTTGGTGGAGGTTAGAGGAGCAAAAACTCCATTTGGATATTGGCACTATATCTTGGGAGTTGTTCCTAGAGCGGTTCAAAGCTCGATTCCTTTCTGATCGTTGGCGTCAGCGCCGCGGAGATGAGTTTCATGCTCTACGACAGATGGATATGACAGTGGATCAGTATGAGCGTCGTTTCTTCGAGCTCAAACAGTTTGCAGGCATAGGTGATGATGAGGGTATGTTAGTGCAACATTTCATTAGGGGTTTAAACCCCCAGATCAGTGGTGGTGTTCGGGTATTTGAGCCGAAGACCATGGAGGTAGCTGTAGATAAAGCTTGCATTGTTGAGGAGAATTTAGCTTTGGCTTTAGGTGGCCAGGTGGGAGTTCAGTTTGGTGGTGCACTTGCTGTTGGTGTTGGTTCTCAGAGTGGCCGATCTCAGGCTACTGGGTTTTCTAGAGGA
Organism: Sequoia sempervirens; assembly: GCA_007258455.2. Classification (NCBI taxonomy): domain Eukaryota; kingdom Viridiplantae; phylum Streptophyta; class Pinopsida; order Cupressales; family Cupressaceae; genus Sequoia; species Sequoia sempervirens. Next base: position 59,268 of record VDFB02153800.1, read on the forward strand.
CATCAGTCACTCGCTAAGGGTGGACAACAGTAGCCTTCACAATCTAGGCAACAGAATTCTCAGTCCCAACCTGTTAGAAGTTGGAGGCAGAAGAAGAGAGATAGGAGTTGGATCCGGGCTCATCGTGATCGTGTTGATCAGCTTGCTCAGAGTTCTCAATCGGCATTCAGTGGAGGTGTTTTTCCACGACCTAGTCGAGCTCCTGATGTGCAGGGTCTCATCAGAGGGTCAGGATGTTTCTCTTGTGGTCAGCAGGGCCACTTTGCTCGTGAGTGTCCTCATCAGGACAATTCTGGTTGTAGTCTGAGGCCGGCAGTTTCAGAGCCGATAGTAGGAGATGTTGACCGATCACATAGGGCATTCACTGCGGTGGATATCCGTCAGGTCGGGCATCTGGGTGCAGTTCATCCTTCATTTTTAGGAGTTGATCCTCACGGATCAAGGTTCTGAGTCAGTTAGTGTTTAATTGTTTTTGTGGGAGTTCCTTCCCTATTTTTGTTTAATGGCTTCCAGGAGTAAGCCATATCCTAGGGGGGGAGGATGTAATACCCCTCATACTATTTAGACTTATTAATTTCTATGTGTTATCTTGATACGCTGATACTACGATGATACTCTATGTGTTGTTGGATTTGACATTCATGTGGTTTTGATTGATGTTCTGTGACGGTTATTGTCTGTATTGTTGTTTGGTGCGTGTGGGCGCATGGTTTAGTTAATCGGTTGATATGACATTACTAGTATGATTTGTGATATCTTGTTGGTTGTTGGATTATTGTTTATTTAAATGATTTATCATTAATGTTTTTATGCCAATGTGATGTTATGTAATTCAGTACTATTATATGATGCAACTGTTTAATAATTAGTAAAGATGCAGTAGTTTAATATCATGTTATCTTATGTCAAATTGGTTAGAAATGTTAGCTCATTATGGATATTATAATTGTTAGAATAGATTAGGTGAGAGGACAGTGTAGCATCACTTGTTCACGAGTGTCCTGCTACACTGCAATTCCTTCTCATGATAGGATGTTGAGTTTATATATACATATACATGTGCTACTTGACGTTTATCTGGATGCAGGATTGCAGGAATAAGTCTCGATTCCACCTGCTTCGGCAGGACAGGGCGAGCAATAAATCAACCCAATGGGTAAAAGTTGAAAAAGGGAGTAGGCTTGGAAGTGTCCCCGTCCCAGGTCCGTCGTCTGTTGTGAGTTGTGTTATGATTGAAGTCTTGTCTTGTCTTGTATGTAGTTTTATTGTTGAGTATTTATTTTATTCTTGGGTAGTGTTTAATTAATTAATTGTATTGCATAAAATAATTAATTAATGTTGCCTTGATATTTGATTTATTTGAGAGTTAGAAAAATATTAAGTTGAAATAGATTGTAAATTAAAAGTGATTTAATTAATTAAAAGTGCAAATAATTATAATTAAATTAATATTGTTGAGAGTAATTAAATATTATTTTTTTATTAATATTAAATTAGGAAATTATGTGAAGATAATATCTAAATTTAAATAAATTATTTCAATTAAAATTTTAGATAAATGTGAGCTTTTAAAAGGTGGAAAAGGACCAATAAGGAAAGAGACTTTTTGGAAAAGAAAGCAGAAAAAGATTTATTGATTTTAATTAGTGATTTATTATTTTGAGAGGAAAAATTATTCTCACACAAGTTTTTTGGCTCTGTTGTTTTTTGGGGATCTAGAAAAGAAAAAAAAAATTAAGGAAGATAGTTTGGAGTTTTGAGGTTTTT
>VDFB02153800.1:61054-74637 GCA_007258455.2 Sequoia sempervirens
ACACACACACACACAAAATAACCAAGAAATCTTGTTATAGTTCAAATTAATGTGTATATATTACATGGATTAGTATTTACCAAGTCAAACCATGACATAACATGTACATATTAAGGGTTAACTTTTATTTTTGAATTTTGTGATCAATTTATTCCTTAGAATGTATAGGTTTGGAATCTTATTTGGCCCCATCTCCATAAAATTACCCTATTACAATATGTCAAATTTGATTTCCATGATTCATATGATTACATATACCTATCCTTAGATTTTGTTACATTTTCATTATTTCTTCCCTCTTATCTAATTCCTTGCATCTTTTGGATGAAGAACCAATTGAAACTTATTGTTACTAACATTTACTATGATTTAAAACTTTCAAGTAGTGACATATACTATAAAAGGATTCATCACCATGGTTGAATGGAACTTACCAAATAGTGTAGTATTGTAGTATTGTTCAATATTCCACATGGTAGTGGGTCAAATTATTTTTAAAGAATCATTTTTTTCTATCCTTATCTATTTCCCATTTCTCTCATTTTCCAGATAGTTAAGTGAGCTTGCATTTTTATTGAGTTTTGACTTGTGAGATATAAGCTATTCATCGCATTTTTTATTTTACTTTGTAGATTCCTATTGAGCACTCATATCAAAGGAGGAACACACATACGAAAATTCAACACCATCCATTACTTTGCATGGACTTGAGTGTCCTTTTATGTCTAAATATTTACTTTGTGTCATCCATTTTTGTGAGTGATACATACTTTGGGATACATGATCATTCTAGGATTGACATGCACCTCAAAGTGGGGGCAAAACATAACAATAAAATCTACATATCCATGTTATTTCTCATTTAAATATTTGCATTCATTTTAATAGAATGGATTAATGTATTTATAGATTGGAAAATGCCACAAACTTGTGTGAAGTTAAGACCGTTCCCCTAGCCTTTACTTATCTCTATTACACACATTCCCACACATTTATTTGCATCTTATACAATTTATGCATATCCATCCATATAGATTTTATTACTACACCTACCATAATCAAACATTCATTTATGTGCACAAAGCTTTAATTTCAAATCATCCCAAGTCATTTCTATGGGTGCATGGTCCAATCCTATGACCATTGATCTAGACCCTAAATTTTCAAAATTTAAACTCAATTTTGATCAACTCTCCTGATTTCACTGTTAGCTTGAGCCAACAAATGCACATGTTTGTGTGATTAATTACTACCAATATTTAAAGATATTAAATAGCTTAGATTTTACATCTTCTCATATTTGAATATCATCTCTCATCCTAGATAATTTAAGTACCATTTATTATATATTTTTAAAAAAAATTGGTGTGCTAAAAAGAATTAGAATTCACATATTCATCTTAGGAGCATTTACAGTTGAAGCTTGTTGTCTTCAATCATTGACATAGAAGAACGCATTTCCCCTAATGATGCGACAAATCCTTAAGGTATTTGTAAGTATTTTCATTTATTCCTTAATTGATTGAAAAATTTCCTATGTATCCAAATTTTATCCTTTTATTAATTAAATATTTTTTATTAATTAATAATAAAGTCACTATTCATCACTATTCACTCACGCTCTATTTCTAACCTAAGTCAGTTAATCATACTTTTTCTAATTTCTACCTTTGGTAAATAAATTTAAATATTTATTTATCCCATCCCCCATCCTCACCCTAAACGTTAAATAAATAGCTTTTTTATTTAATTGTCTATTTTCTTTCACTTTCCATTAAGGGGTTAAAACCAATTTGCCCCTTAATGCCTCATTTGTACAACTAAATCCTTGTTTATCCCCTAAAATCCTCTACATCCTCCAAGGTGTACAAAGGCATGAATCCTCTATGCACAAGATTATGGGCCTTGTACATGTCACATGGTTTTTTGTACATGACACATGGGCTTTTGTACATGTCACATGGGTCAAAGTACATGTCTATCCCTTAGGGGTACCCCCAAGTACCATTGTCATCTTGACCATCCACCTTTTTCTAAGAGGGAACTCAACCATGGATTCCCTTTAATCTTGGAACCTTCCACTCTCACAAATCATGTGAGGTCACTTTTCCTCCTCTCACCCTCCCAAGGGTCTCAACCAATTTGAGTCTTTGATCTTTAATTTTGATCTCATAGCCTAAAATCTATAAGTTGAGGCAAATCCAATCTATTATCATGACTCCTTGAAACACAACCTTATGTTGCTAGTGAAAGAACTCACATATCTCATCATCCATCAATCTTGAGCACAACCACCATAGCTTGGTGCAACAAGGGTTGGTGTTGGTGAAAAATTTGTTTGTTTTCATCAATGTTTTCTAATCCTTTACTTTATCCAAGTGTTGCTTGTATTTTGGGTAGAAAAGGTTAATATCAATGTAGCTTGTTATTTATGCTCACAATTCCATGTACGTAAAGGTATTTGACAAATTGGAGAGCAAAGATGTGTAATCAACGGATCAAGTCCACATGGCAAAGGAGGAATCCACAAACATAGAGGTGATCTATACGAGTGAACTCAACCCAAATAATAACACAAATGTTGTGTAAAGTTTGAGGTGAAACTTAAACATAAAGAATCTTCTTTCATCTATATATTTTTATATTAATATATAATTAAGTATATATTAGAATTTTTAAATCTAACTATTAATTATAGTGTCTTGAGACATGATTTTCCATTATTCCAATGGTAAAAAGTCCAAAAATTTTACATCAGGCTAAAGGTATACTTAAGAATTGATTCATAATAAAACAATATTTAAAATATATTAAGAAGGTGAAAAGCAAAAGGTCACATGCAACCATTTATTTTCTCGAAAGGGGCAAAACATAGTGTTTCTTTCACGTCAAAGTTGCTTGGATTTATCTTTGTTTTTCCTTTGTTTTGAAACATATAAAATACAAGGACGAATTGGCGCGCTGGGGACATTCTTGTACTATAATTATTATCGGTTTGAAATGTTTATAATTCCAAAATCCAATGATAGTATGAGATGACATGTCGTTTCAAGAGAAACCAAGTGTTGCAGGGCGAGATACATGAAACCAAATGTTGCAGGGCGAGATGGTCCTCATCATAAAGTTTATCCATTATGGTCCCGATGTGTCTAGAACTAGAAACACTTCACATCATGTTTGAATCCCTAAATAATATTGTGTTTTTTAAATTTTAATAATTAGTATGAGTTAGGCGGTAGTGTTGATTGGTGAGTTTGAAAGGTGTCTTTTATTTGTAGATTTGTGTTTTTATTATGAGAGTTAAGTTTTGCATTCAAATGGTCCATGTTTATTGTTCAAAACATTTATATAATATTTGGGGATCACTTTGTGGTGTAGAGGTGAAGTGGTTGCACTACTATGGGTGCAATTAAGGTTCGATTCCCCGTCTGGGCCAAACCGGTATATACCAATTTGAGCCCACCTTGTTGGATGTGTTGGAGGTTGCCTACACAGGGGGTTGGTATGTGTAAGGCGGTGGAGGATGGAAGGAGGTGCTCAGGAGGAGCTAGTGGTCCCCAAGAAGAAGGTTGACTGTGTCAGACGTTGTTGGACAAAAGTGCTCGCGGACTTGTGTCAGTCGCACGGTGGAGTGTGTTGCTCGCGGATTCAGTTCATTGGCATGTGTTGCTCGCATACTCTATGCCAGACCCACGCAGGTCTTTCATGCTTGGTGTTTTTGTATCAAACCCACACCGGTCTTTCGTGTCAAGATTCGGGGATGAAGTCCCCCAGTTTGTGACCTCTCTAGTTCAAAAGCGTTCACCAATCAAAAAAAAAAAAAAAACATTTGTATAATATTCATCTTTAGACTTCTTTTTTTTAATATTAATTTTTGTATTTGTTGTGGATTCAATTCTTTGTGTTTGGGTTAGAGTTCTTGTAATGGTATAATCTCTATACATTATGTTTTGTAACTGTAAGGTTAATTATTCTTACACATACTTTTTTTTTAAGTTTAGCATAGAAAGTGTATTTTGTACTAGTACTTCCTTCAACATGAGGCTTAAAGATTTACAATTAGAGAGTGATAAGTTTCATGATATGAAGAAATTCTGGTACAAGATAAAATTGAAATCTTTGCTTGAAAAATATGAGCCTTTACTTTTTAGCTTTTAGATTTTAGTGGTTGCCTATAAATTTTCCTTGTCAACTTCAGATTTTTTTATTTACATGATATCAATGCAAGGCACCTTGTGAATTTTAAATTAAATTTGAGACTATATATATAATGGTGACACACAACATTGTAGTTTTTTTAATCATTTCATAGGACCACCAACTTCCTAGAAATTCTTAGCTAATTTTTTTTACCATTAGTTGCTTCAACTACTAGTCTAAAATGCATGGTACCACCTTATTGTAAAAAGGCTCCTAAATTTTCTTAAAACTTGTTGAAAAAGTTTAGGTAGGCCCCCTTCATGGGACCATAGTCTAAGGAAGCAATCTCATGCATAGGGCTTAAGGATATAAAATTACATAGAGTTTAGTATTATAATATTGAACCCCCCATTGTTTTGCCCTCAAATTTTAATGGTTGCTTGAGAGGTATGGTTAGAAATTTCTCTATTAGGGTTGTATTGATCCATGTGGAGTCATTAGAAGGCATCCATTAGATTTTGGGGTAAAATTTTGGAGGAGAATTTTTTGTTTGTATATTTATAATGGTAGGATATTGTATTTTTTAAACAAATCATGAGATCACTAGTTTTTATAAAATTTAGCTAAAGTACCTCTAAGCGCTCTTATAAAATTTATGGGCATGATTATAAAAGCTCCTATGTTTTCTTAGCAACACCTACTAAGAAATTTTAGATAGCTTTCCTCTATGAAACAATAGTCTAAACTATGATGTACACAAGCTATTTGAACCACTTAAAGATTGCTTTTTAATGGGCCAATTAGGTAGTCAAATATCACCATGACTTGGAATAAATTGATTTGTGATTACATGTCAACACATATACATACTTGTGAAGCTTCATGGACAATTCAAAACCTATATTAGATCTGACTTCATTGCTATATACATAACCCATTTCTCAAGCACCTAGACTTACACTCTTTAAATTCATATATTTTGAACTATTCATTTAACATAAGGATCTAACAAAGGTAGATCCCACAAACAACCTTCAAGAAACCCTTTTTCCTTCATATGCAAGTCATGGTTTGGCTCTCACAATTATAGAAGTTTCGGTCATGTGTAAGACACTACCATGCAATAGAAGACAAATACATGTTGAACAAGACTCGATCACGCACACTTTTATCGTCATGTTGTTTGTTGCAAAAGAAATATCTCAAAACTTGATTTTAACAATCTAAAATCTCCACTTAATCTTTGTTCAACTTTCTATATTTAGTAATAAATTATATTAAATAATTTATATGATGTGTTTAAGATTAAATTCTATAATCCATCATCATAACGAAAAAAATTAAAAAGATTATATTAAATAACATACAAATTAGCGTAGACTCTGATGTTGAAACCAGAGTAGGGTTGCTTTTATTTCCTTACAATTCAACAGAACCTTTTCCACGCTTTAACATCGTAAGATAAACGTCTGGTGAAGCTTTATGTCCGGCGCCGAACTTTTCGTTAGGTACCCAAATTGAATTGATGAATGCGACGGGGCGGATTCAGTCCGAGCTGCTTGGAATCAAAATCCAAACTATCCATTGCCCGAATTCCCTGATCCAGTCTAAAGATCGCCTTTTAATGGGCATATTTGGCGGCCTAAAAGTAAATTCTGATTACAGGAATAAGAAGGAACCTTTTCTGAGAGGCTATGAATTTCACAGAAGCTAACACTGTTTATACTAGTAGGGTCCCCTGTTAAAAGGTCTTATGTATCTTCTCAACAGTGACTAATAACTATAAATTCGTTATTCGAACACCAACCAAGAAAAAATTAAACATTCCCAGGAAATTCTTTTACCTGAAATTGAAATACACAGAGAAACCGCCCACTGATGGATACCAGAAATAAAACACACAGTTGAAACCAAAATGAAATTCTGCTTTATTTCTTTACAATATGTGGGTATACAACCATTGAAATCAAATGACAGCCATAATTAAACTACTATACAAATCAATTGCTCAGCTGCTACCGAAGTTCTTTTTGATCTCTTCCGCCTCTGTCGGACTAATCTGGAGTGACTTAGCCAGTACTTGGTTGGGGATGGCAGGAGCAGAGGTGAAAAGGGCAAAAGGAATTACAGCGTTACCTGGAGCTTGGCTGTTGAAAGCTGCTATTATAGTGGCGGTTGTGTTTCCAATGTTCTGAACATAGTGCATGATGGCCTTGGGGAACACGAAAACATCCCCTGTTTTGATCTCTGTGGAGTAAAGCTTGTTGCTGGTGTCGATGATGGCGGCGGTGAGAGTCCCTTGCAGGATGAAGATTATTTCAGAGGCTCTGGGATGGTAATGGGGAGGAATCCCCCCTCCCACCGCCAGATCTACCCGAGTCATAATTACGCCCAGCGTGTTTATACCAGGAAGATCTGTTGCCGTTGTAGTGATCACACTTGCTCCATACAGGTTGCCTGATGTATTTCCGGGCTTGCTCAGAACAGAAGTAGTAAAATGCTTTGCAGAGACCTTACTGGGACTAATACAAGGCAGCCCATTCACATGAATCTTGGTAGAAGTGGTGTCCGCCACACAGAAATCCTGCAACGGAGAAGGATCTGATCTCACTGTGGTCACCAGTAACACCAGAAACAGGGGAACCCAAATGTACGCCATTCTGAAATCTGATTTCTGATTACCAGAAGATTATAGCTATTGATTTGGGTTTTCTTCCCTTGTGGGGATTTATATAGGAAATCAGAAAGTTCAAACCCACTAGGAAACTTACAATAACCTAGAAATTTCCTACTCGTTTCCCTCTCTTTGACATTCAGGGCATCTGGAAGGGCAGAACACGCGGAAATGGAATGTATTTTAATTGTGCGGGAAGAAATACGAGTATAATTAATGGCTAAGCATTGACAGAAGTATTAACCGGTCAGCGATTTAAGACCTTCCGTTTCTTCTGTGAGGCTGCAATTTGGCTATTTCTGGCCGGTTTTCGGGGCATTTATTTTCCTTTTACTGAATATTTTTACCTTAACTTTTTTCTTGGACGTAGTGGCAGTTTGTGTGAGAAGCAATTAAGGAATATATTCAATGGCCGCATATGACAGCAGGGCAAGTGGGTCGGCGGGGAACTTTCGACTGCACTCCCCCCAAGCTGGGCGTCGAATCGACGGCTTTTTTTTAGGGTTTTAGACCACATGTTTGTTCCGTGACTTATTATAAGATGAGGACAAAAAATTATAAAACGTTTCAAATCATATTTCCTGATTTATTATAAGAGGAGGGGAAAAAATATAAAATGTCGTGTTCTCCTCTCTCAAAATCTGACATAAAAGTAAAACCAAGGTAAGAGTGGTTGAGTTCGCTGGGCTGAGTCACAAGACCTACATGAAACACGAATGCATGGTCTAGAGATACCTCTGAGTTAATATATATATATAAGATGTGAGAAAAATTTATAAAAGGTTTCGGATCTCTGATTTATTATAAAATGAGGGGAAAAATTTATAAAATGTAAAAATGTATGAAATAATAAGAGAAATGTCTAGGAAGTATATGAAATGGTGAAAGTACAATGATCGTATGTCTTTGTTGAGTGCATACATCTTTATTTATTTTTATATTTAATTTGTCACATATGTGAGTGTGGTGTACTAGTGAGTTGTTTTCCTTTGGACACTCCAAGTACATTGAGTGTAAATCTTTTTAGAATCTTGGAGGTTATTTGTTTGTGGCCTCCTCAACTTTAATGAATATTAAGAAATTATAATTTTTTAATTTAAGAATTATAGCTTATATATGTTATAAATTGTTTTCATAAAAAGTTGTGTTAGATGTTTAAAATAAAAAGGGACAAAATATTTTGTGTCAGGATAAGAAAATATGCCATTTACATAAAATATATAGACTATATAAACCATATAAATAAATAATCAACTTAGATAAATGAGTTGGGATTGATATATTTTTTTGCTTGGTAAACTTAGCCTAAGGGGGTCATATGGTCCATATATTATAACATTTAAATATTACATAGTTAAGATACTTCATTAATGGAGGGCATACTTACAAAACTAGGGAGAAGATAACAAAAACCACCGGTTCAAACCACAATAGTGGTTTACAAATTTTATGAGGAAGGAAATTTGATTTTTCTTCCTCTCCCCATACTCAATGGGTTCGGTCGAACTCTGTAGTTCGGCCGAACAACCTTTTATGTTTGACCGAACATATGTGTTCGGTCGAACCATTCATTCGACCGAACCCTAAAACGCAAACCAAAAAAATTAATATTTTAAGGGGTTCGGTCGAACATGGGTTCAACCGAACCCCCTGAAATAAGGCATAAAAAAAATCTCTGAAATTGTCACTGTCATTTTTTGCTTTTTCCTGCTTTCCCTGTGCTTTGTGTGTGCGCCGAATGGGGAACATGAACATCAAATGGTGAACGACAAACTCGACTTCATCTCTCTGGCAAACAGAAAACTCGACTTCATCTCTCCACAGTGCATCAAACCGACTTGCATATCTCACCAGGTTTGTCAAATTCAAATTTCATAGACTTCAAAATGTGTTTGTTTGTTAAATTTCTAAACCCTAAATGCGAAATTTTTCAAATTTGTTGATTTGAAACTACATTTGTTTGAAAGTTTCTAAATTCGTTTCAACATACACTATTTCTACACATGATACATTTCTACTCTGTCAAAAAATTAACATGCCCTGTCTATGCTTCCACATTTTGCATACATTTATACCTGGGCACCTCCAATTTATTTGAGGCATTATATCAAACAGTTCATTAACAAATTTATTTGAGGCATTATATCAAACAGTTCATGGTAATTTTTGACGGAGTATGATAGAAATAGTGTTTCCATTGTATGCACCCTATATCAAACAATTCATTAACAAATTTATTTGAGGCATTATTTCAAACAGTTCATGGTAATTTTTTACGGAATATGATAGAAATAATGTTTCCATTGTATGCACCCTATATCATACAGTTCATTAACAAATTTATTTGAGGCATTATATCAAAAACACTATTTCTATCATACTTCGTCAAAAACACTATTGGAAATTTATTTGAGGCATTATATCAAACAGTTCATTAACAAATTTATTTGAGACATTATATCAAACAGTTCATGATATAAATTTTAGGGTACATACAATGGAAACTTGGATAAAATTCTTCATATTTTGCCTTTGAGTCTTATGACATTACTCCAAAAATGGTTGGTGAACTAAATGTATGAATCACATTATGGTTTCACATTATGGTTCTTAGATCATGATCTTCACATTATATACATTTTACATAATGGTTCATCTTATTATGTTTTACAATATATACATTTTGCATCATGCTTTCACATTTTATAAATAAAAATTCTTGAAGCTAATTAAGGCTTTGAGTTTGGAAACTTTAATATTATTGCTCACTCTTAATCTATAAAAAATTGAATTAATTGAATTATTTTTGGTTCAATAAGGTAGTTGGGAATGATGGATTGAATAATTAGGGCTTTACAATGGTTCTTTCATTAGTGGGTATGGATAATTTGTTACATGGTTTCAACTTAATTTTTTGTTTTGTGAAATTTGGATTGGTATTTGTTTTTAATTAATTGAATAAATTTAGAGGAAAGAAACTAGATTGTTTGAATGAAATGTATAATAAAATAGTTCTATTAGGATTAGAAGGAATGAAGGTATTATTAAATTTTCTATTTTACAACTCAAAAGAGAATAAAGAAAAGGGTGTTCCTTGTTTGTTGTTAATTTTTATTTAGTAAAATTGAATGAGAACTATTCAAATGAAAATAAACCTCCATTACAAAAGTCTTAGGATGTCTAAATCCTAGAATGAATTCCTCGTGTTTCCTCCTAAATGGGTGTTTTATTTTTTAATAGAGTTCATGCATGAATTAGCCCCTATATCTAGAGATCCCTATCAAACAAAGACTTCATATTTGCATAAATTAAAGGATTGAACCTAAATGACATTTTAAAGAAAGGATTTATATGTTCTAGTGTCTTGTCATGGGATGCTCCAACTATTTTTATGAAAAAGAAAGATAAGGTACTTTTCCAAGTTGTCTTGATTATGTATGTTCAATAAATAAATAATTAACATTAATATCCACCACCTAAAATAGATGACTTTTTTTAGTAATTGAGAGGGGTGGCCATATTTTAAAAAACAGGTCTAATATTCAATTTCAATTAGCAAAGAATAAAGGAGGAATACATTCATAAAACTACATTTAGAACTAGGTATAGGACATCAAAATTATATGTTTGAGGCAATGCATATAAGACACCCATATACAAAATAGTACAAAAGAAAGAGAAAAAATGTAAAGAATGTGTGCTTGTAATCTATACTTGAGAGCATTAAAATTTTGAAATTAAACATAAAGAATAATAGGATTTATAAATTAAATACATGAGGCTATTATATAATATCAAAAAAGACTATTTTAAAGTTTAAATTATTTTATTTTAATTTTAGGGTAAATACTTTTGGTTGAATTTATGAATTAGAAATAGAAATTTTGAAAGGGCCCCACCCTTTTACAAAGACCAATAAAGAGACAAAAAATGATCAATCATATTGGCATGGAACAACAACAAGAAAAATATAGTTGTAAGTTAGAAAAATAACATCCAATTAGAAATACTCCACCAATAGTGGCAATGTATCTAATAAAGAGGGTCGTTTTCCCAAAAACATTAGTAGATATATCATTTCACAACTTGAATCCAAAATTCTTCAAGGAACTATATCTTATTGTGAACCTTATCCTTTTCCATGAATTCAAACCTAGTTCAGGTTTGTAATGGAGTTTCCATCTTTAGTTTCCAAACTTGAGACCAAAGGGAATAAAGGGTTCCTATAATCTTCTAAACTTGAACCTTCTTCATATTTTTAAATTATTAGAAGAAATGCCAAGAGGTGAATGTTGCAATTCAAGAGAATGGTAAAGGCAATGAACTCCAACTAATCCATCTGTAACATGATTCTTGTCTCTACCAATCTCCTCTAAATTTCTCTTGACAAGACCTCCTAAATTAGTCATGTGTACAAGAGGACCAACCACCCCTCGATTATGCTCAAAGGGAGTCTCAACCAAATCCTAAGGTAAACAAGGCTCCATCTCATGTCCTTATGCATTTTCTTCAACCTTTCCTTCCTCTAAAATTCCTAAACCTATAAAATAATGTATAGCTAGATCTACACATGACAACATGGTGAAAACAAAAGAAAATCCTATAGCATGACATGTTGAACCCAAATAACCAAATTCAAAAATAATTTAATCTATAAGTATAAATAGTTTGATGGTAGAAACTTTATACATATAAAAATATGATAAATGTGTGATTATTTTCTTTCCACTCTATAAATTTTAATGTGCTTGGCTATATAATTGAGATGATTCACTCATAATGTAATGATTTAGTATGTATGAAAGAAATATTTTTGAGACATCAAACTACCATTCTACATAACTCTCACATGGAAATAAGAATATTATTTTATTTTAACTAAAGAAATTGTGTACTCTATCTTGAAAATTACTAATTAATTTTGAATTATATACTTATAATTTAAAATAAGAGCATCTTTGTAACATGGAATAGATAGGTTAATTTTAATGAAATAAAATATGTTTTTATATTAAGAAAAATTTACAAATATATGGAACTCATACATTGAGAAATTGACTAAGATGTAACTCTGTATGAGAATTAAGATGCTTGAATAATTTATATACCTTCTTTCAATAATTAACATTAGAAATTAATAGTTGGCTCATATTGTATACCCACCTCCCAATGGTCTTGGAATGGATGCATTTAGATGGAGAAGGATTTCAAAAGGCTCATGGTACTTTTGGACCCTTCAAAGGCATGATATAACACATGAACTTTATTTATGAAATTTGGTCTTTAGTTGTTGGCTTCTAGTATGAATGTTATCTATAAGGTGGAATTCTTAGTTGAGACTCTCAATCTTCCATTCTTGGTTTCTAGTGTGATTATACAATATGCTCGCCAAACTGTATTAATTTCTAATGTTAATTATTCAAAGAAGGTTTTGTTTCATAAGAAGAGACCTATGTTGACATATTCCAAGGCATGTTATTATCCACAATGCATGACACTTCTTCACGTCTCTACCAAGTTCTAAACAGATAAAGATTTGTCATTTCCATGGAGGAGATTGATGATTTAAAAAGAAAATATCATGTCATTTCTTTCTTGAGAAGTCATGTTTGCATTCATGATTTGCAACATCCATCTTCATCCAAAAAGAAATTATGTTATTGTTATGTTCTTGATATTAACAAATCAAAACCTTCATTTGAGCATGATTGCCAACGCAAAGGTAAACAAGTGGAAACAAAAGAAAGCTAGGTTAATGGCTTTCAACATGTTGGTGGAAAATTTGCATCTTTTTGAAAGTGGCTTCCTAGCTTATCAATCTTATGTTTAGTAAGGTTTTGTAAACTCCATTGTGTTATGTATTCGGGTCACGGGTATATCTAGTATGATGTCTTCTTTTGGGTATTTTGGGTGCATAAGAGAATGTGCATATGTATTGATGTATTCAACCAATGTGCTTTTCTAACGTTGTAATCAGGAAATTGGTCATTTGTACTAGGACTTCACTGGTCTTTTTGATATTTTGTAAAATTTGTTACTTAGATTGCAACTGGGGGTTTTCTTGCTGGTTCTTTCCTGCCAGTATGTCCACCTGAACTAGCTATATGTAAAATATTAAATATATAAATATATAAATAAAATTATAAGTGGTCTCCCACTTTTGCTTAAAAAAAAAATTCTTGTAAATGTCCACATCTTTTTCCTTGACATAGTTGCTATTTCTTAAAAGATTTCTTATGATTTTTCATAATGTTGGTCAATACTTTACTGTAAATATTATATAGTCATGCTCTTAAATGTCATAAGAATATGTCATAAGAGGGTTTCATCTTATAAAGCTATAATGATATTATATGCTCTTAGAACATCTTAGACACCTCCCTTGAAGCATTCAACAAATGACAAATAACTACCAACACAAAGTGAGATGCCTCATTTCCTAATATGAGGACAAAATAATAAATCAAAATATTAGGATGCAAGGTTGACCCACCTTTCCCAATACTTGGCTAAGTTTATCATCTATTGAGGAGTGGATCCCAACAACAATTGTGCTTAGTGCTTACTACTAATCCAAGGAATACCTATTCATTTTTTCTTTATTGTATGCCTAATGACTCCTCATCTCAAGGTAAATTGTGGGAATGGATTTTTATGCCCTCCCTATGACTAAATGGCTACAAGGGAGGTGAATATGATATGGTGGAAAACCAAGATACAAGTTGGTTTAGTTCTCATAAACTCTCTAAAAAATAATTGAATTCTACAT
>VDFB02153801.1:0-66938 GCA_007258455.2 Sequoia sempervirens
ATGTTAATAATTTGACTTTATTATAAGTCACTTTGGTATTAAAATATTTAATTATTTGGCTAAGTTATAAAGTATTTAATTATACTTTATATTATATTATTAAAATGTGATTTAATGAGTATTTAATGCTCATTAAAAAGGGACGCAAATAATTAAATAAATTCTCCTAAGTCCAAAGTGAAAATTAAATCATTAATTTAAATGATTATTTTAATGGAGAATTAGGTCGAACTTTTCAAAGAAGAATATATTGTTCTTCCCAAGGCAAAATCGAACTATCTTGTTATTATTCAATTTTGTCTTTTGAGCATCTGAGCTTTGGAGTTTGCAAACCCTAGGGTTTCTGGCAAACATCGTTTCTGGAGAACGTAACCTCTTCAGAGATCAGGCATACTGAGGCTGTGAGATACCAGCTGAAGATTGCACTTGGTGATTTCATCCAGAAGTCACAGATTGAGCTTAATCATTTAATCAGACAGAGATTCATCAGTATTCAGCAGAGATTATTCATCTAGCAGTCAAGGCGCACTTTTCAGAGGACATTCATTTGAGATTGGGCACAATTTCCAAAGGCCGTACATTATTCATTATTGCTGCAGACAGTCCGTACATCTGTACTTTCAGGCCGTACTTGTCAACCTTCTGAGGAAACGCCTTCATTCTCTGTTATTTGGTGATTCCACATTGGGGCGCTTGGTATTCTGTGTTATTTGCATTGAGATTCGAGCTGGAGGAGTTTCTTATTAATTTCTGGCCGTACCATCACCAGCTACAGCAGCCGCCATTAAAATACCAGGTTTTTATTTAAAAATTTCATGTATTGCTTCCTACCTTCAGTTTTGGCGTTGTAAATGCTCTGGGAATTGAATATAATGATGCGCCTTGATTCTTGAGCAAGTTTTGAAACATTTAATGCATTTATATATTTTTTATGAATTTATCAAGCAATTCTAGAAAAATCGCAAATTTTACTTTTGCCTGTGAAAACCTCAAAAACACAAAAAAATTGAAAACATTGCAAAAACAACACAAAACACATCAGGGTTTGTTTCAGAGAACCACCAGGGTTCTGACAATACGCCACCTAGGAGGGGACAAGATGAGCCCACTTGGGCAAAGGGGGTACTTGCCTCTGGGGTATCCAAGTATACTGCCTTTGGGTCTAGAGGAGTTGAGACACCAAGTGTCTTATAATGGCGGTCATTGCGACCGATAATGGCGGTCATTGCGACCGATAATGGCGGTCATTGCGACCGATAATGGTGGACATTGTGACCGATAATGGCGGACATTGCATCCAATAATGGCGATCATTGTGACTGATAATGGCGGACATTGCATTCGATAATAGCTCTTCTAGATACGCCACCCAGGAGGGGACAAGTTGAGCCCACTTGGGCGAAGGGGGTACTTGCCTCTGGGGTATCCAAGGGTATTGGCTTTGGGTCTAGAGGAGTTGAGACACCAAGTGTCTTATAATGGCGGTCATTGCGACCGATAATGGCGGTCATTACGACCGATAATGGCAGACATTGCATCCGATAATGGCGGTCATTGCGATTGATAATGGCAGACATTGCGTCCGATAATGGCGGTCATTGTGATTGATAATGGAGGACATTGCATTCGATAATGGTGGTCATTGCGACTGATAATGGCAGACATTACGTCCGATAATGGCGGTCATTGCGATCAATAATGGCGGGCATTGCGTCCAATAATGGCGGTCATTGCAACAAATAATCGCGGTCAGTGTGACCGATAATGGCAGTCATTGCGACTAATAATGGTGGAAATTGCGTCCTGTTGTGACCTTTCCACACACGCCCCATTGCAAATGGGGACCCCTTGTTTTTGCTTTTTGGGGTTTTGCCTTGGCGTCACAATTGCTAATCACCATTTTTCTTTTACAATGAGTTAGAGTTTTCAGGTGGTCATCAAAGTTAGTTAAGGAAATCATGATTGAAACAGTGTCTTTATAACACCCCTCCGATTTGCTATGTTTTCTCTGACAGTTCAGATACATTGATAGACCATATTTTATGTTATTGTTATTCAATCGTTGACAGTGGAGCAATGATAGATCTATATTGATGAGATGATACACTATATTGATGGTTTATGACATGCTTTATGTTAGTTTTAAGTGATTATTTGAGTGATTGATATATGCTCATCTGTATTTTAATTGATGTTGTAGTTCGTCAGTTTATTATGATACTGTATTGGTGAAGGGAACGAGATTGCATCACTCGCATGTGAGTGCCCTATGATTCCACGATTCTCTCTTCACAGTGTGTATGATTTATTATCTGGATACATGTACGACATATGCTTTGTTTGTAGGTTTGCAGGTACAGGACAATGGCTTCACCTGGATTCACAGGTCTGAGCGTGTCCACTACCCAACAGTAATGTTGATTGGGAGATAGTAACGGGTTTACCTAGTCAAACCTTTACCCTAGTTATAGTGTGTCGTCAGTCCATGTATTGGTCGTATTCTTTATCCATGCTTGCCTTGTTATTTTATTTATTGTGCAAGGTTTATTTGTGAGAATTAATTTATAAATGTTATGATTGGTTATTTAATTAATCTGGATTATTGATGTTGAGGCTTTATAATTGATAATGAAATATTCTGAGCCAAAATTTTTTCGATTTCAATTTACAAATTACAAAGCAGTGCACCCGTTAAGGTTAGAGGAGAAAACCAAAACGTGCAAGAAAGCAACTCTAACCAGAATGGCGCCGATGATGGCAAGCATTGGTCAGAGGATCTAAAACAAACTGCTTATGCTGTAACTCTACCCGGTATGGCGCCGATGATGGCGAGCATTGGTCAGAGGGTCTTCTATTCTAAATGCAGAAAAGAACTCAACGTCAAGTATGTGCTACCCAATCCAATGTGGAGTGAGGGGCGACCATATGACGGAGTGATTACAGAAAGCAAAGCTTGAAATGAAATGCTGAAAGCTGAAACTACTCAACACCCAGAATGTGCTTGCTCACCCAAAATGGGAAATAGCTACCATAGGGCGGAGTTATAACTATTTCAAACTAGTACTGAAAGCAAGAACGAGTATTACAAATAATGACAATGCAATATTAAAGAATACTGGTCAGTACTACTGCCAGTTTACAATATATAATTATTGCCTGCAATGTCAAGATATCAGATTCCTTTCAATTGGTGCATTCAACAATAAATCTGCTTCAAGCTTTTAAGTAAACCACAATGCCAAACCCAAATCAGAAGATGCAGATTTCTCGGACTGTCAAAATCAGATCTGCACTTTTTATCATATAACCAGCAGCTTGCAATATGTTAAACAACACCCTGCTTTCGATACAACCAGAGAAGTAAATAGAGATGCAACAACGAAGATGTCTTCCACAAGTCTTAAGGATTCCCTAACACCAATCCCAAAGAAAATGCAGACTTCTTTAATCTGATTTAACAGACCTGCAGCTTAATGTATCAAACTAGCACCCTTTAAACTCACTAAAATGCACTTATCTCTCTCGTTACTAACTCTATTGACTTGAAAACAAATGCATAACACCCTTAGGGAGGAGGCGACCAAACTTGGACCACAGAACTTCACCCAAACCTTGAATCTTTTAAAAGACACAAATTCCAAGAAAAGGAAATGGTACGGCCCAGCTGAAGAATTCAACTTGGCATTAAAAATTCAATACACTACATTAAGATCTATAAATTGGAGAAAATGAACGCTCCTTACAAACTTAAAGATTGATGCAATACCCAGAACTAGCATTTTTGTGTTTTTTGAGATATGAGTAAAAACATGCAATCTGCTGTATTAAATGAAGCTAAAATGCTGCAACACTAAAATGCCCAAAACAGATTTGACAATGCAAATAACTAAACACAATGCACGAGCTAAATGCAACTCACAGATACAAAATCACCACTAGATGTTGTCTTTCAAACACGAAGCGATGCCCAAGCTAGGAGGCCTTCATTCCTCGAAGCAGTCCCAGAGCCAATTCGGCAGCATAACAGTATAGTTGTCCAAAGATGAAGAAATGATGCACAAGACTCCTTTTTATAAGTTCCGTTTGACTTCACGAAACCCTAAAATCCAACTCAAGCTCAAACCCTAACTTTTCCTTCAATAAGGCGTCCTTTTCACCTTTAGCTCAATAATCATATTTTAATTAAAACATCACCTTGATAAATGCGCCCACATTAATTTCCTTTGACTTTGGAAAATTCACCAAATATTAATTATAACCTTACTGAAGGCGCCACCCTTTGAGTCCACCTTTTAAAACGACATTAAGTCATTCGACTAGGCCAAGGTGATAAAATAACATTTTAATTATAATGTTATTTTTAAGTGAAATGAGCTCGACTTCCCAGAACTGCATTCTGAAGCCCGAAACTGAATACGCCACTTGAATCAACTGAAGGGGAAAGTCAACTGCCATACCATCCTGATTACGCCAAAAATAGAATTTACTAAAAATAGTAAATTCCAAAAAGTGCTCTGAATGCCGAGATGAACATACCACCGCTGAAGCCCTCCGAAAACCCGTAAGAATCCGCCATTGAATCCACCATCTCTCAACAACGACTCCTCAAAATAGGAAACCCAATTTATCTTCCGACTAGCCTTCGGGTTTCCAGAAAAAAGGCCAACGGTCACAAGAACAATCGGTTTGAGAAGGGGACATTACAGATAAATTAATTAATTTAATTTATGTTATAAAGTGATTTTATTATTAGATTAAATTTGATTTGAAATAAATAAGTTATTTAAATTTCAAATGCATAATATCTGTAAAATATCTTTGGAAATATTTGTGGTTGTTGTAGGAAAGATATTTGTTTTGTAACTGGAAGTTAGAAGATATTTATTACTGTTGTTTGAAAATATTACTGTTGTTTGAAAATTGATTCCGGAAGAGAATTATTGGGATTGTTGAAAAGAGGTTATTTCATGGAAGGAAGGGGTTATTCTGGAGTGGTTGAATTTGTTTTGGGTTGTTAAAATTTTGGAAATAGAAACTCTCGAAAATTTTGGGGATCTAGTTTTGTTGCATTTCTTTTGGTTCTAGATTATTTTTCTATTCTTTGGAAAGTGGTAATTCTGGGTAGAGGCTTTGGCAAAGTTGGAAATTGAAGGGAAAGCTCTGCATCAAATTTCGAATCAACAAGTCTTCTGGAACAGGTTCCTTGTTGCATTTTGTAAATTTAATTTGAAAAGGTTATTTAAATTATTATTGTTTTTGCAAATTGGAAAAGTTTCTTGTAGAAGAGGATTTCATTATTTGTAGAAGCTTTGTATTTTTGTTTAAATTGAAAGATTGCCGTAAATATTTACAGCCTCTGTAGAAAATATATTTTAGATCCTCTGTTAAAATTGAGTTTTAGAAATGGATTTATTCAGAAGAAAATTATAGTTAAATTTTAGGAAACCTCTATTGAAATTGAAATTGGGAACTTAGTTAAATTTGTGGAAATCATGTTCTTCTGTAAAATTGAGAAAATTAGAACCTCTGGTAATATTTGTTGAAAAATCTTTCTCTTAGAATATTTCGGTTAAAATTTGTCTTTCTAGATAATTGGTTTTGATGTATATATATATATATATTCTGAATATATACATATATATATAATAAATACATCTGTATTTGTGAATTGCATGTAGCAATTTATTTTTAAAACAAATCATTTTGAAAGTCTGAAGAATTCGCCATATGGCGAAATTGACCATGCTCACGAAACTTAAAAAAAAACATATATAAATAAAATTATTGTGAAGGCTAGGGGGGCTTAACCCCCACAACACCCCCATAAGGGAGGCACTGTTGTGGAGGCAGCGCCGCTGCCTTCCACAGCTGCGTCCCCCCCTATGTGGGGAGAGCTGTGTGGGCAGTGCCCCACAATAGCAGCCTTATGGCTGCGTATGCATATGTTATCGTCCTTTATATTCTGCGATTCGTATTGTTTTAAATATGTTTATATATATATATATATATGTTTCTGAGTTATTGATTAATTTGGATTTAGGAAATCATAATGGTAGTTTATTTAATTACTTGAGTGGCTTATTTTAATTGCATATTCTTTTATAATTGTGTATTGGGGGGATATTTGTTGTGAAAATGTAAGCCTTCCAGAGATTGTAAATTATGAAACGGTTGTTGTGTCTTTTGTTCACTCTTTGAGATTTCCTTGGGTAGTGCACGTAGTTGGGATTCAGTATTTGACATCCGTAGGGATGTGTTACCTTTTGAGTTATGGTGGTTATTTGTTATCAGTTTTAGTGCACTGTCTATCCTTGGTTTGTGGAATATGTATATTGTGTTGTCAATAGGGGAGTGGCTTTCAATGGGGGCCAGCACACAAAGTGGTGCGAGGACAACTCGTATGAGAGTCAGTTTAATCAGTGGAAATTAATTAACCTATATTAGGGGAAAGGGTAGCTTAATACATTTAACTTGATAATTTAGTCTCGCTCATTGGCTCAAGGGCTTGTATTAGACTTTGAGATGAGTCGGGAAGGCCTGGAATGGCAAGATTGTTATCTTGTCTTCTCGAAAGATAATCGATTCCGCACAGGTATGCATGTGGGGCCGAAGTTTGTGAGAGGTTACCAGGATAACCCAGGATGGGAACCGGGACCTAGGAAGATCTCCTAAGGATAACCAATGCAAACTTTGTGATGACACTCCTCCTATGATAGCAGTCGGTTTGTATTGTACAGTGGATGTACTTGATTCAGTGGTTTTGGAAGCAATGTAACCTTATGTTATGTGTTTACTAGTACAGTGTTGTTTTGTATGTTGTCTGTGTCTAGAGGTAGTAGGTTTGTCTTGGTTGCCTTTTACTATCTCCTAGCACGGGGGTTGGGCCTACGGGTACCACATGGTTGGGTGGATCGTGCACCTTACACTGTTGGGCTTTCTCTGCTTGTTCGTGATGGCGGGACCTTCCAGTTCAGAGAGCTCGTGTGTATCTGTGGATATGTTACTTCTCTTATGCTCATTGTATTAGTGGGACACTATGTATTTATACTCCTCATTTGTAATCGAGGAGGATCTGTGTATTTTGTAATTGTAACGTTTTGTATGATCTACCTCATCTTGGAGATGAGCTTGTAATGGTATATTGACTTAATCTAATCTTTGGAAGAATTCATTATTGTACTTTGTATATTATGCAATGGGTTAATGCTTTGATGTATGTTGTTTGTCATGAGTTAATTTCATATGCTATGGTTAGATTAATTTCATATGCGTGGCCTAGAGGATGTATGCATTTAGAGTAGATTACTTTACTTGTTATTGTTACTCTTTTTAAGAAAAAAATTAGTTGCGCTTTCGTAGTGTTGCATCGTCCTCTTACATGGCGGGGTTTTATAGTCTTGACACCATCAATGTGCCTAAGGGGCCCAGAGGACGAAAAATGCAATTGATTTGAGTCAATTTGGACAATTTTCTATTTTTGGAAAGTTTTCTTTTTTCTGATTTTTCCTATTTTTTTAGTAAGTTTTGTTTCCGGCACTTTGAACATGATCCCTGGAATGGCTATTTTTGGAAATTTTTTCCTAATTTTTAGGGAATCTTGCTTTTTCTATTTTTGGAAAGGGGGTCTAGGGTTTGCTCAGTTGGCTCAAAATTTTGGTGAAAATGGTGAAAATCTCATGAAAATTTCAAAATTTGATTCGAAAAGGCATCAAGGTTCCTAAAGTTGTGGAGATTCAAAAGGATTCAAAGACATGATGAAAATAATTTTCAAATTTCAAAATCATGAGGGGCAAAATTTTGATGAAGTATGATCACGACGAAGAAGGATCATGATTTTGGAGGTAAGGAAAGGATTTCTTAAAGTCCGTTGAAGCTAGGAAAATAATCCATGAAGTCTGCCTTGGGAAGGGTGAGAAAAATTGTCAAGTTCACTGAAATGAGGAAAGGTTTTCTCCAAGTCCGCCCAAACTAGGAATGAAATTCTCAAACTCCACCTTGAGTGAGGAATGTTTTTTTATGAAGTCCAATGTATGAGGAATGGTTTTTGTCAACTCCGCTAGCAGTGAGGAAAGAAGTCCACCAACTCCGCCCAGCCTCAAGAATGTTTTTCACAAAGTCCGCCTTGGTTAGGGTAGGAAAATTTGTGAAGTCTAAACAGCAATGAAAAGTTTTCACCAAGTCCGCCACAAAGAGGAAAAGATTTCCCCAAGTCCGCCATGATGAGGAAAGATTTTTATGAAGTTCGCCTAGAAGAGGAAAATATTTGGTGGAAAAGTTTTAGCAAAGTCTGACTTGCTTAGGAAAAGTTTTGGCAAAGTCCGCCTTGGTAAGGAAAGAAGCTCTCCAACTCCGCCCATGGAAGGAAAGAAAGCCTCAAAGTCTGATCTTGAGAGGGAAAGGTTTTCTTAAAGTCCGCCACAACTAAGACAAGGAAAGATTTTGTTAAAAGAGGGAAACAATTCAAAATACTTGTCATGAGGAAAAGATTTTACAAAGTCCGATTTTGGACTAAGATAGAAAGTTTTGAAGTTTGGAAAACAAAGATTTCATCAAGACTAGTCTTAGAAAATTTTCAAAATTTTGAAAAAGGGAAAAATAGAGTTTGATTGATGAACCCAAAAATGAAAATGGAAACTTTCTCTAAGTACTAAACTTCAACTCAAATTGAAATCAGAGGTTTCTCAAAGGGCTAAACTCAAGTGAAAATTAAAAGTAGAAACTTTCTCAATGAACTGAAATTGACAAGGAAACAAGATCATTTACTGAATGTCTAGGTTCGATGTATGGGATGAAAATGGAAACAAGATAAGTTCGATTTGGGAAGGATGAATTGTGTTTCTAATTGCAGAATTCAAACTCTTTATGGGTTTATACTTATAATGAATCTTCCATTCATTTCAACAGTTGTATTTGGATTGCAAATATTTGAAGGGAAGATTATTCCAGGTTTTCTAAGGCATTTCAAGAGCAGATTTGGGATTTTCCTAAGGCATTTGCAGGAGAAAGGAGTGAATATTTTCAGACTAAACATTTTTTCTACCTCCCTCTTGTCTAAATTCTGAAGGTGACGGGTATTTCAGTTTGTTTTCTGCCTTTTTGATGAGCAACCAAGGCACATGTTTGTGGAGTTTTCAATCTGCTTTTCAAATTTTGGAGGAAATCTTCAAGTGACTTATTCTGATTTTCATATTATCTTCCAGAATTTGAGTCTGATTTCAACATCAATTCACAGATTTTGGGACTGAGTTTTTCAAGGACCAATTCCAGTCCCAAATTTTCAAATCAGATCAAGTTTTCTAAGTTTTCCGAATTCCTAAGTGTTGAAAACTAGAATGTCGAGGAATTGAAGTAAAATCCCAAAAATCAGAACTCACTTGTCGCCCAAACTTTGAATTTACACTCAAAGTTAGGATCCTAAGTTATTTCCTTTTGGGTTTTGCAGAGGTGGGATCGTCAAAGAAAGCACAAATAGAATTTTGGGGCATCAAGAAAGAAAAGTCCTCAGAATTGGTGAAAATATAGAAAAATTAAATAAATTTCTGACTTCTTGGGGGATTTCATCTACAATCCTAGACCCATTGAAGCAATCAAGGCCACTTCTTGAAGGATTTCATCTCCTGAAGAATTAAAGACAAGCTCCCAATTAGAATCAGATGGTGACAAGAAAAGTATTCCAAACAAATTTCCATACTTAAACAATTTCTTGACATAAATTGGAAAATCCAAAGGAATAACATCAATCCAGTTCAAGCAGGAGGAATTTCAAAGCAATCAAGAAAGAAAATTTTATATAACTTCAAGTCTAGACATTTTCTCTAAGGGGAGACTTCCAGACCTCAAAGATTCAAATGCAAGTGAGAAGAAGAAATCAGAATCTCAAAAGGAATCCTAGATCAAAGCTAGGAAGAAACAAGCACAAAGGACAAAGTTGTCGACAAAGAAAGATATTCTAAGGCAAGTACATAGGAAAAGAACAAAGTGACCAAGGAGGACATCCAACATGCTGAGGTGGTGCCTTGTCATCTTCCAACAATCAAATTGTTCCAAGTCAACATGTCTAGGTTCAATCAGTGAAACGGGACTCGCCTGGACTTGGCAAGTCTCGAGCCGAGCACCCTTGGCCACATCCTAGGAGCCCGGACGCGGATGTGATGTTCCCGCTCTAGTCCGTTCTCGGGAACAGTGTGTTAGCCCTTTATTGGACCCTTGTGGGCTAGTTGGATTGGTTAGAGGATTAGTGGTACTTTCTGGAGAGTTTGATCATTCTTGTTTTCAGAGCCTAGTGATTGGTTCACAGTAGGCGTTAGCAGTGCAGGAGTCGACAACTTCTGACGGCACAGGAATATTTGGTGTTTTGAGTGAGTTATGGGTTTTTAAGTGATTTAAATATTAATTGACTTAATATTTAATTATAAAGTAAAATTGACTTTATACTTTTCAAATCACTTAAATATTCTCTAAAAAAGTGATTTAATATTTTAATCACTTAAAATATTAAAGGCACCCAAATATTAAGTCACGACTATTGAAAAAGACTTAATATTATTTTAAAAGATTTTAATGATGGCAAAAAGGGCGTATCTTCTTGGAAATGCATGCCTTCCTTATATAAGGCATTTTTGGCAATGAGAAACTCACCTTTTGATAATTTCGACTTTGTCTTGTGTTTCTTCCTATGCATTCTCCTGTGATCAGGGTTTGAACAATTTTCCATTGAAGAATGATTCCTCTTCAGTGTTGAGCACTCTTGAGATTGTGAGAGATCAATCGAATCAGTGCAGTTGAGAGCTTCATTCAGAGGTTCTACTTGATTCTATCAGAGATTTACCATTCAGTATTTACTTGTCTGCAATAGGGGAAGAGGGTTTCATCTCCAGAGACGCCATTCTCTACAGATCTCAGCTTTCAGAGTGTTCCTTTTGGGTTTCTACCTTGACCGTACAACTTGCATTGGGATATGTGCTCATTAAGGGAGGCGTGTGAAGCATCTAGTTTAAATGCCTTTGTTTTGGCTCCTGTTCTTCTTCCATCATTGGCGTGTACCCTTCTCAAGTGCTTGTATCCAGTTTCTGAAAGGGAGAACTCAAATCTGGAAGCCAGACGTCCTTATATGTCAATTTTCACCATTCTTGGCTGGCGAGCTGGCTTACTGTTTTAAATAAATAATCTGGAACCCTTCTGGTATGTTTTTCATTTGCAATCTATTTGTTTTAGTTAAGTAATGTCCTCTACACTTTCATTCTGAAGAAAATAGTGCAAATTTACATTTTATAAGCATTTATGCTGTGCGCCCCTTCTCTTCTGTCTATCAAACTTTCTCTAAAAAACTAAATAACACTAAAAAGACTTAAGAAATATTGGGGTTTGAATTGAGAGCCAGCAGGGCTCATCACAGTGGTATCAGAGCACTGATCCTGCTAGCCTACAGGGTTAGCAGTCTTTATGCGGCCTCACCAGAATAGGTTTGACAGGTACTACTCATGCAGGGTTCTTGGTTTGCAAAGAAGTACTTTTGAACCTTTTTCAGCATTTCCGTTTGACGAACAGGAAGAAGAATTGGACTTTGATAACATGGTTGACAGGGAAGCTGAAGGTTCTCGCAGGAATCCTCTCAATGAAGAGGACTGAGAGGCCAGATATGTGCTTAGAGGCATGGTTGCAGGCCAAGAACAGGTGGCGAATATTCTCCAATAGCTCAGCACAAATGTTCAAAATTTGAAACTACATAGGGGATAGAATCAAGATCGTGATCGAGAAGGCAGTGTTCATGGCGAACCCCAAAGAAACATTGTTCCAGCTCGCACCTTTGAGAGAGCTACTTGTCCTATTTTTACTAGAAACGATGTTGATGAAGTGGATGAGGTTGAACAGGGTGGTGAGATTAACTTTGCAGATAACATCATGGTTATACATGATGAATGGGATGCACTGCCACCGAGAGTTAAGGAGCACCTTAACTTCGATAGATTCATGAGCCAGAAGAGAGAACACACCAGAAGCAGGAATGACAGGAGGCCTAGAAACAAGCATAATGATCTTAGACAGGCGACCAATAAGCTTACCTTGGCGAACTTTGATGGCAGTGGTAGAGTTACAGCACGTGCCTGGGTCAGTAAGCTGGACACATTCTTGACATTACGTCCCATGCTTGAGGAGGATGCCATTTGATTTGCAGCACTTCACCTTGATGGCGTGGCTCATGACTGGTGGATTCATGGCATGACTACTCTTCACCATGACCAGATTACTTCTTACCAGGTGTTCACAGATAGATTGGTAGAGAGGTTTGACAAGCGTGATCCTGAACTATTTTTTAGAGACCTAGCACAACTGAAACAACTAGGTTGTTTGGAATCATATATTGGCGAGTTTCAGAGATTAGCAGTTATGGTGACAGACATTTCTGAGAGGAGGCTGATTATACTCTTCATTGAGGGTCTTTTAGAGCCCATGAAAGGTTGGATAAAAACTTTTGATCCACCTACTTTACAGGAGGCCATGAGGAAAGCTCGCAGTATGGAGCTTACTACACCTCGTAAGCCATTTGGCTCGAAACCATCTACCTCCTACACTGAGACCAAATCTGATCCAAAGAAGGCTGATAATGCAGATCAAAAGAAAAAATTTGCAGCCCCTTTAGATCAAGAAACAATGAATGATTTACGTAGAAGGAAACTTTGTTTTTACTGCAAGGGTCCGTATGACTTTAATCATGACTGCCCCCTCAAACCTAAAGGGAAAAACTGGCACATGGACTGGTTTTATGAGGGAGAAGTGTTGACTGATTTTTCTGATCAGCAAGCTTCAATCTATGATACAGATGGAGGAGAATTAGAAAATGAGGTAGAAATTGTAGTGGAAACTGAGTTACAGGAGGCTCATATGTCCAGCATGCAGAGAGAGGGATCTTTCAGACTCCGTGGGATCCTAGCTGGCCAAAGGGTCATATCTCTTCTAGATACAGGTGCAACCCACAACTTTATTGATTCACGGTTAGTGGAGAAACGGGGAATTCAAACTCAGCAGTTTGAAGGCATTCGTGTGAAGGTTGCAGGTGGATACACTCTCAATTGCGAGAGGATGATACGAGACTTGCCCATGAAACTCAATAACTTTGAGTTTAAGGCAGATTATTATGTGTGAACATGGGAGGAACGGATGTAGTTCTCGGCATGAAGTGGCTTCATGCGATAGGAGAGTTCACACTCAATTTGCATGACATGGAGATGAAATTCAGAGTTGATGGAATGAATCATTTTCTTAAAGCCATCAAGGACAACAATGTGAAAGAAATTTCACTCCGAAGAATGGAACGTTTGATTCGACACGATATGGTAGATTGGGCTGCTGAGTGCAAGTTAATGCCTTCACAGTTGGAGCAACAAGCTTCTTCTTACCATCCAGATGTGCAGGAACTACGAATCAAACATGCAAAGGTTTTCAGTGCTATCCCACCAGGCAAACCTCTTGATAGAGGTATTGAGCATATCATAGAGCTAGATGAGGGCACGAAACCGATCATGATCACTCCTTACCGGCACCCCAAATGTCTAAAAGATGAGATTGAAAAAACTATTAAGGAACTTTTAGCTATGGGGCACATCAGGCCGAGTAAGTCACCCTTTGCTTCATCGGTTGTTTTGGTGAAGAGAAAGGATGGTACACTCAGAATGTGTATTGACTACAGAATGCTCAACAGGAAGATAATAAAGAACAGGTATCCTATCCCACGGATAGATCAGTTGATAGCGAGCTTCATGGAGCTTGCTACTTCTCAAAGATTGATTTGAGGATAGGTTATCATCAGATCAGAGTCCGAGAGGAGGATAGAGAGAAAACTGCATTCAGATGTCACTGTGGACACTACGACTTCTTGGTTATGCCTTTTGGGTTAACCAATGCTCCTGCCACATTTTAGTCTACTATGAACAGGGTTTTCCATCCTCACTTGAGGAAATATGTATTGGTGTTCTTCGACAACATCCTGGTTTACAGTAGATCATGGGAGGAACACATGGTTCACCTGGATGAGGTTTTGAGTATACTTGACAGGGAGTCCTTGTACGCCAAGGAGTCCAAGTGTGCTTTAGGCATGGCAGAGCTTTTATACCTGGGTCACATTATCAGCGGTGCAGGAGTCAGCATGGATCCAGAGAAAGTTCGAGCTATCATTGATTGGCTTACACCTGAGACATTGACACAGCTCAGGGGGTTTGTAGGATTATGTGCCTTCTATCGTCGGTTCGTTAGTGGGTTCTCACGACATGCCGCGCCACTAACTGATTTGACTAAGAAAGTAGTCTTTGTGTGGACACCACTTGCACAGGCGTGCTTTGAGAAGTTCAAACTTCTCATGACTACATGTCCAGTCTTGGCTTTACCGGATTTGACTAGACCATTCGAGCTGCATTGTGATGCCAGTGGTGAAGGTATTGGTGCAGTCATCATGCAGGATCGACACCCTATAGCTTTCGAGAGCAAGAAGCTAAGAGGTCCTGAACGGAGCTACAGTATCTATGATAAGGAAATGTTGGCCATCATGCATGCCATGGCCAAATTCAGGCAATACTTGGTTGGTAGTAAATTCAGTGTTAAAACCGATCATAATAGTCTGAAACATTTTCTTGGGCAGCGAGATTTGAACGAAAGGCAACAGAAATGGGTCAGCAAACTTCAATCTTATGATTTTGACATCTCCTATGTCAAGGGCACTCATAATGTGGTTGCTAATGCATTATCTTGCCGTCCTCACTTGAGCTCCATTACACAGATTTTAGAGGACTGGAGACATATGATAGTGGTAGAATATGCTAAGAACCCATGGGCTTCTAGCATAGTAGATGGGATAGTGTAGGATGATAGATACTCACTTGTAGATGATCTTATCATTTACAAAGGGAGGATATTTCTTGTCCCAGGTTCTGAGATGAGGGACATAGTTTTGAGATCATACCATGATTCACCAATGGCAGGACATCCCGGTTACTTTAAGACCTACAGGCAGGTACGGGAGAGATTCTCTTGGAAGGGTCTCAAGTCTATTGTTCTCCAGTATGTCAGGGAATGTCTTGTTTGTCAGCAGAACAAGCAAGAGCATACATACCTTGCAGGTTTACTCCAGCCGCTTCCTATTCCTGAGAGGAAGTGGGAATGCTTGTCCATGGACTTCATTACGGGCTTGCCGAAAGCTCAAGGGAAGGACAACATTTTTGTGGTAGATCAGTTGACGAAGTATGCACATTTCTTCTCAATCACTACTACACACACAGCTACCCAGGTGGCAGATTTGTTCTTCCGAGAGGTATTCAGGTTGCATGGTTTGCCTCGGAGTATAGTCAGTGACAGGGACAGTAGGTTTATGAGTAACTTCTGGCAGGAGTTATTCAAACTTTATGGGATAGAACTCACTCCGAGTACCAGCTACCACCCACAGACAGATGGGCAGACTGAGATAGTCAATAAATGGGTGGAGGGATACTTGCAGAATTACAGTTCAGGGCAGCAGAAGGCATGGGTGAGGTGGTTATACCTTTGTGAGTATTGCTAAAATACCACTCATCACATGAGCATTCAAATGACACCATACCGAGCATTATATGGATATGATGCTCCGAGCTTTCTAGATTTATTGTTGAGTGATAGTAGAGTACCCAGTGCTGGTGATTTATTACAGGAGAACCAGGATATTATGAGAGCACTCAGAGAGAATATACATCAAGCTCAAAATCAGCAGAAACAATATGCTGATCAAAGGCGAGTGGAGCAATCTTTCGAGGTCGATGATTTGGTGTATTTGATGCTCCAGCCTTATAGGCAGTCCACCCTTAGTAAGAAGGGCACCGAGAAAATTAAGCCGCGATACTATGGACCTTTCAGAGTTGTCAGACGTGTCGGTGAAGTGGCTTATGAGTTAGATCTTTTGGTGGACAATAAGGTTCACAACGTGTTCCATGTGTCGCGCCTAAAAAAGGCGTTAGGACAATAGGTGATTCCTTCTATTGATTTACCACCCCTAGATGATGAGGGGAAATTGATTTTGATACCTGAGGCCATTCTGAAATCCAGCGAGCGTCATCTTCGGAGGCGGGTTATCAGGGAATACTTGGTAAAGTGGAGAGATCTACCGGCAGAGGATGCTACTTGGGAGAGTGACAGTATTCTTCAGCATCCGGCTTTGAGTTTGCTTGTGGACAAGCAAATTCGGGGAGGGCAGACTGTGATGTCCCCGCTCTAGTCAGTTCTCGGCAAGAGTGTGTTAGCCCTTTATTGGACCCTTGTGGGCTAGCTGGATTGGTTAGAGGGTCAGTGGTACTTTCTGGAGAGTTTGATCGTTCTTGTTTTTAGAGCCCAGTGATCGGTTCACAACTGGCGTTAGCAGTGCAGGAGTCGACAGCTTCTGACGGCACATGAATATTTGGTGTTTTGAGTGAGTTATGGGTTTTTAAGTGATTTAAATATCAATTGACTTAATATTTAATTATAAAGTAAAATTGACTTTATACTTTTCAAATCACTTAAATATTCTCTAAAAAAGTGATTTAATAATTTAATCACTTAAAATATTAAAGGCGCCCAAATATTAAGTCATGACTATTGAAAAAGACTTAATATTATTTTAAAAGATTTTAATGATGGCAAAAAGGGCGTATCTTCTTGGAAATGCGTGCCTTCCTTATATAAGGCATTTTTGGCAATGAGAAACTCACCTTTTGATAATTTCGACTTTGCCTTGTGTTTCTTCCTGTGCATTCTCCTGTGATCAGGGTTTGAACAATTTTCCATTTAAGAACGATTCCTCTTCAGTGTTGAGCACTCTTGAGATTGTGAGAGATCAATCGAATCAGTGTAGTTGAGAGCTTCATTCGGAGGTTCTACTTGATTCTATCAGAGATTTGCCATTTAGTATTTACTTGTCTGCAATAGGGGAAGAGGGTTTCATCTCCAGAGACGCCATTCTCTACAGATCCCAGCTTTCAGAGTGTTCCTTTTGGGTTTCTACCTTGGCCGTACAACTTGCATTGGGATATGTGCTCATTAAGGGAGGCGTGTGAAGCATCTAGTTGAAACACCTTTGTTTTGGCTCCTGTTCTTCTTCCATCATTGGTGTGTACCCTTCTCAAGTGCTTGTATCCAGTTTCTAAAAGGGAGAACTCAAATCTGGAAGCCAGACGTCCTTATATGTCAGTTTTCACCATTCTTGGCTGGCGAGCTGGCTTACTGTTTTAAATAAATAATCTGGGACCCTTTTGGTATGTTTATCATTTGCAATCTATTTGTTTCAGTTAAATAATGTCTTCTACACTTTCATTCTGAAGAAAATAGTGCAAATTTACATTTTATAAGCATTTATGCTGTGCGCCCCTTCTCTTCTGACTATCAAACTTTCTCTTATGTCTATCAAACTTTCAGTTAAATTGAGAGCCAGCAGGGCTCATCACAGCGGATGTGGCCGAGTCCACCCGTGTACTGGCCGGACTCGCCGGACGCGAGCAGCGCAGCCAAGACCAAAAAGGCCAAAAAAAAACATAAGTTAAAGTTTCTTAATATATATATTTTTTACTTATATTATCTCCTTAGCCCTAAAAGAAACCTCATTTCATTCATTTGGAAAAATAGGAGGAGAAGAGAGAGTTGTGAAGAAAAAGAAGAGATCGTTGTAAGGAAACCAACAAATTGTTAAAGACAAATCCAGGCTGTTAAATCATTTGGGAAGCTTCATACCAGCAAGGAGGTGCATCTATAGCTTATTACCAGCAATTGGGAGGAGTTTGCATTGCATTCCAAGCTAGATTTAAGAGGTAAGTTTGATTTTAATTGTTTTTTTTGTGTTTTTTAAACAAAGAATTCATTGTAATTTGTAAAATCATTGTTTTTTTGAGTTTGCATTTCTTTTTTTACAAACCCTACTTGCAACTTAAATAATTTTAGAAACCCTACTTGTTATTGCAGCCACTTTCATTTGCAAATCAAACCATATTTTTCACAATGTCTCAAAGTCATACCCCAAGCAAAAAAGACCCTGCTTGGAAGCATGCTGAAATATTTCCCGAAATGAAAAAAGGAGAGGCAAAATGTAAATATTGCAAAACAATATATCATGGAGGAATAAACAGATTGAAATATCATATTGCCCGCATACCCGTCCATGATGCAATAGGCTTCACACTAGCACCTCCGGAGGCTATTCGTGATGTGTAGGTGCAATTAGAAACATTCAAATTGCAAAAGGAAATGAAAAAAAGGTAGAGGGAGGAGTTGGTGAGAGTTGGACAGCCACAGGGACTTGGTGTTGTTGGAGATGCTTCTTCCATGCCTCCATATCGTCCTAGTGCTAGTGTTTGTGCTATCGCACTAGCTATGCGTACTACTAGTACTACTCCTAGTGCTATTGGCGCTGCTACTGCTAGTGGTAGTGGGAGTGTTAGCATTGGCCCTAGAGTTCGTAAATCTAGGGTGGAATCATATTTTGTACCATGCACTACTTCTGGTTCTCAACAGTTGCTTGAGAGCATGGGTTGGAACAAGGACATATATGATGCAACAAAGAAAATAATTGCAAACTTCTGGTACTATTGTGAAATATACCGAGCCAAATTTTTTCGTTTTTTCAATTTACAAATTACAAAGCACTGCACCCGTTAAGGTTAGAGAATAAACCGAAACGTGCAAGAAAGCAACTCTAACCAGAATGGCACCGATGATGGCGAGCATTGGTCAGAGGATCTAAATCAAACTGCTTATGCTGTAACTCTAACCAGAATGGCGCCGATGATGGCGAGCATTGGTCAGAGGGTCTTCTACTCTAAATGCTGGAAAAGGAACTCGACGTCAAGTATGTGCTACCCAATCCAACGCGGAGTGAGGGGCGACCATATGACGGAGTGAATTACAAACAATGCTTAAAGAGAAATGCTGAAAGATGCAACTACTCAACACCCAGAATGTGCTTGCTACCCAGAATGGGAAGTAGCTACCATAGGGCGGAGGTAAATCTATTACAATAATTATTGAAGAAGAATGAGAATTACAACAGCAATAAAGCAATACTCAAAGAACAACTGGTCAGTACTACTGCCAGTTTACAACATATTATTGCCTGCAAATCAGAATATAAGATGCTCTTTCAATGGTGCATACAATAAGAATCCTTCTGCAAGGTTATAAAGAAATCTTGACACCAACCAAGATAGGAAGATGCAGATTACACAAACTGTCATATCAGATCTGCACTTTTTGTTACATAACCAGCAGCTTACAAATTCAAAGAATTGTTCGTAACTCCTTCAATTATGACCCGAATGAGGTGAAGTAAAATGCAATGTACTCTACTGCTTAAGGCGACCAAACTCAAACATTCACACAGACCCCAAATGCCCTAATTTAATTTGCACGGAAAACAAGATAGTACACAATGGTACGGCCCAGCTGAAAGGTTCGACCTTGCTTTAAAAATCCAATACACAACCAAAAAATCTGAAACTTAGAGAATATGTTCGCCCTTCACAGACAAAGAGAATGAGACGATACCCAGAAGGAATATTTTTGTATTTTTCAAGTTGTGAGCAAAAACATAAATCTGCTGTATTAAATGATGCAAAATGCTGAAACCCACTAATATGCAAAACAGATCTAATAATGCACAAGCTGAAACAATGCTCAAAACTAAATGCAAACTCACAAATCTATCTTAAATCACCACTAGTCGCTGTCTCTCAAGCGAGAAGCAATGCCCAAGCTAGGAGGCCTTCATTCCTCGAAGCAGTCCCAGAGCCAATCCGGCAGCATAACAATATATTTGTCCAAAGATCCCCAAAATGATGCACAAGACTCCTCTTTATAAGTTTCGTTTGACTTCACGAAACCCTAAAATCAGCTTTTAGGTCAAAACCTCTCATCTCCTCAAGATGGCGTACTTCTCCTTTATGGCTTAAGATTTGATATTTTAAATAAATATCATGCTTTGATAATTTCGCCCTTCATATCCTTGCTTTGACTTTGCAATAATTAAAATATTCTTTTAATGAGGGCGCCACCCTCAAAGACCCCTTTTTAAAAACATCTTTAAGTCATCAGACTAGGCCAAGGGGGTCAACGTTATAATATAATATTAAAACGTGACTTTAATTAATTAATACAACTTATCTCTCCAAATGCGCCCCGAAGCCATCAATGAGCAAGCCAACTGATCAAACTGACATAGGAAGTCAACCATGCTGGACCCGACTGTTGAACTGCCAAAAATAGAATTTACTAAAAATAGTAAATTCCGGAAAATGCTCTGAATGCCGAGATGAACATACCCCTGCGAAGCTCTCTGAAAACCCAGAAAGAATCCGCCATTGAATCCATCATCTCTGAGCAATGACCTCCTCAAAAATAGGAAACCCTAATTTATCTTCCGACTAGCCTTCGGGTTCCCAAGGAAAAGGCCAACGGTCACTAGAAAGAACAGGTTGAGAAGGGGACATTACAATCCGCCCTTCCCAAAATTGCTTGTCCTCAAGCAATACCACCACAACTCCAGTAATTTGAAGACTAATCCATACGCAACAAGTATGATCCCTGGTTCCCAAATGCGTCTCAGGAAAAACCCACCATGCCGATGCTGCACCACTCTGATCACATCAATGAAAATATCATGCCAATGCTGCACTGACTCCCCTTGTAACTCCAAGGTGTTACCATCTATGATTCTCAAACTGAAAGATCTTAAAGGAAGGAAATCAAAATCATGCCACATCTCATGACCACGATCCCCCGAATTAACAGTATCAACCATACTACTGTCAATCACCATTCTAAGCAATAGGAAAGATAGACTATTCAAAACAAAATCGAACTCCTTCCCATACCACCACATGGTAACAAACGGGACCATGACTGCAAGTGTGACCCCTACAAATCTTCTTACAAGGAAGGAAGCATTCCTTTGCAAGAGCTCATCAAACTCATACTCATGTCTTCGCATAAAGCTACCATGCCTCATCTGAATTATACTGGCACAACCATGAAGACTACAGGAAACAATCATAGTTCCAACACCATGAGTCTCCGAATGGTGAACCAAAGCATGTGAGCTACTGCTGTCATGAATCAATACTGAGAGTAAACTGTCAAAGTTTACACCATCAACCATCATAAGATGAATTTGGAGAGTAGGAAAAGTGTGAAGGAACAAATAATTACTGCTGATCAAGACTAGGATCAGCGCAGTGCAATCTGATTCTCGAGTCCTACCCAAGGGAAAACAACAACACCACTCCCAATCCCAAGCGTGAGCATGTGAGATGACCATCGAGCTGCAAAGTGACACCTCCAAGGTGGTTGGAAAACACACTAGATTCATCTCCATGAGAGAACTACCACCTCTTTGATCATGAGTGATGAACCAACTCTCCTGAATGCGAGAAACACAACATGTAAAGTGGTTGGTCTGCCTCAAACCAGCAAGCTCGAATCTCAAAATCTGTCCTGGTCTTAGCTGGGCAACACATTCAAGAGCAACCAATCGTTCATTTCTCCAACCCATGCTCAAAATCTCTCTCCAATCCATTTGTTGATGAACAAATGGAACCATCAAGAAGCTGCTAAAGAAAAGAACGACACCAAAAAGTCTGAAAATTTGATTCTTGTTCCTCCATAATTTCTTCTTTCCACAAACTATATGCTCCATCAACCCATGTTGAGAATCCCAAGCTTGAATACCCAACTGAAAATAATCTCCAACACTCCGGCAAGGAAACATAGCACATCTCTGAGTGCTAGTCAAAATCAAGTGCATACTTGTAAAATTGGCATTCCCTCTGATGAACCTTTGAAACCTATCCATGAAAACTTCAGGAACATTGAAGCATGAAACATAAGATGACTTCAAATTCAACTCTCAGAACATAATAGCATCACTCAACCCAAGGAATGGATTGACAAGAGTGCAATCACCATATTGTGGTCCTTTTTCCAAAGTGAAGACTGCATCCTCAATTCCTCTTAAGCAGTCTTTACCACTCAACATACGTGGCACATCTTCATGGAGTGATATCAAGGCATCCTTAGATTGGAGTTCACGCTTGACCTCAAGCTTGGTCACTTCACTACTTGACTCATTTTTCAAAACAAAGAGAGGATTGTCATAAGTTGCTTCAGCACCCACTTCAAAGAAGGGATTGTCGAAGACTTGGAAGCCATTCCTTTCGTCTCGCTGCCCCAAATCTGCACATGCAACTTCTGACTTTCTTGAAATGCTTTCAAGATCAAACTCCTCTTGAAGACAGTCAAAATCTCCAATCACTTGATTGATTTTTTTAGCTCTTTGTGCATCCTCTTGCTCCTTGAAAAGTTTGAAATCTGCAAACTGGTCTGCAACCTCTGTTAGATCCAACTGAGTTTCTTTCAACTTGTCCTTTGTTGATTTAAGCTCCAAAGTGAGCTCATCAACCATACTCTCCCTTTCTTCGAAAACAATGAAGGCCTTCTTTGCAGATTCAACGGCATGATCTCTATCTTCAATCAAGCCTATGTACTCAGACTTCAAGGTCTCCAATGAGTCTCTGATAAGTTGCAACTTGGGAAGAGCAACTTCATATTTCACTCCTCTTTGTCTCTCTTCAAGCTGAGCATCCCAAATAAGCCCTTCAATCAGACTATGTGTGCGATCAAATCTAGATAGAGCTCGCACTTCATCTTCAACGGACACCTCAGGTTGGCCTTCACACTCATAAGAATGCGAAGATGGTGAATTGCTGATAGGCTGTAACTGAAAATCAGAACTTCGTTTCACGCTTTTGTTGTCCTCATTGTTGCTCCAACATTCTTGTACTTCACCACCAACTAGTGGGGAATGCTCAATATCTTGGAAAACATCATACTCCACTAAGCCTTCAACTCGTTGATTGCAATCAGCCTCATGCCTTGATAAATCAGATTTATGTTTGGTAATTCCTCCAAACCTTTCATCTTCAAGAGCCATATGGCCCTCAAACTCTGTTTCCTCTTCCATGTTACTCTGATCAAACTTGAAAGCAGCCCCAAACTTAAGCATATTAACACCATTGTCTGCTGATAGAGAACCCTTATCGAGTTCCATTTCTTCATCCGGATCAAAGGGAAATTCATCCCATACCGGTTTGTCATCACTAAGTGCCTTCACACCTGGATCCCAAATGGTGAGAGGCTGATTGTTTTGATCACAAGAAGAGTGTTCTTTGTGCAACATTTGGAGTGTTGATTCTTGGAATAGGTCAACTCCCAAATCACTAACGCTGATGTCTTCATAAGTACCTTCCTCCAAAGGTTGGGTCTGAAGTTCAAACTCGAAACCACCCTTAGCAGTGTCACTGAAAGGAAGTAAGAAATCTTTAGAGCTAGCTGTTAGAAAATTTTTATCATCCTTATCTTCAATGAACCTATCATCTATAGGTATGTTTCTGATCTCATCATGAACAGTCATATGCATGCCATAAAGGTTTTCGTGATCACTTGTAATAAATTCATCTTGTGAAAACTCTTGAGGAGTTTGAGCAGCAACAAGAGGAAAACTATCTATCACTAAATCTTCAACAAGAGGAGGTACAAACACCTCGAAAACATTACCAACATCCTTTGCGAAGCCCTTAGTCTGAAAACCTTCATGAGATGAATCCAAATTAGGATTCACGTCTGCTGCTATATTCTTCTCACCGAACTGATCTACATCACCTGCTATCACATGCAAGTCAAGGGGAGTATTATGGGGCTCTCCCGCACACTCCTCATCTGTCAAGGTTTCTTCATCCAACACCCTATCATTTTTAGGAAAAATGGGCACCTCGCTTGTGCCATCCTCAACACTAGTTGACTGATTTTTCTCTTCATTCTGCTTACTTGTGGGCTGCAACCTACAAACAGGCATTTCTTCTACCTTCCTTGCACCTGCAACCATGGCATGTTCTGCTTCCTCCTTAATCATTTTCTTGATGTAGTTGACCATAGCCCGCTTTCCAGGGTAATAAGTCACCACCCAATCCAAAAAGGTATCAAATGAAACACCGTTCTTAAACTCATCTGTCATGCTCTGATAATCTCTGTAGAGTATGTCAGCCTCGTGTTCACATTTCCTCTTGAATTGGCATTCTTTAGAAACCCCAATCAAATCTGACTTCTCAGACTTAGCATAAATTTTTCTGATTCCACACCTTAACTCAGGATCCTTCAATAGCGTATACAGATCATGCATTAACTCAAGTAGAGACTTCTCTGTAGTCAACTTTCTCTGTCAAGTGAACTCTGATGGGCACAGGATGGCAGGATCTTGGCTCTGATACCACTGAAATATACCGAGCCAAATTTTTTCGTTTTTTCAATTTACAAATTACAAAGCACTGCACCCGTTAAGGTTAGAGAATAAACCGAAACGTGCAAGAAAGCAACTCTAACCAGAATGGCACCGATGATGGCGAGCATTGGTCAGAGGATCTAAATCAAACTGCTTATGCTGTAACTCTAACCAGAATGGCGCCGATGATGGCGAGCATTGGTCAGAGGGTCTTCTACTCTAAATGCTGGAAAAGGAACTCGACGTCAACTATGTGCTACCCAATCCAACGCGGAGTGAGGGGCGACCATATGACGGAGTGAATTACAAACAATGCTTAAAGAGAAATGCTGAAAGATGCAACTACTCAACACCCAGAATGTGCTTGCTACCCAGAATGGGAAGTAGCTACCATAGGGCGGAGGTAAATCTATTACAATAATTATTGAAGAAGAATGAGAATTACAACAGCAATAAAGCAATACTCAAAGAACAACTGGTCAGTACTACTGCCAGTTTACAACATATTATTGCCTGCAAATCAGAATATAAGATGCTCTTTCAATGGTGCATACAATAAGAATCCTTCTGCAAGGTTATAAAGAAATCTTGACACCAACCAAGATAGGAAGATGCAGATTACACAAACTGTCATATCAGATCTGCACTTTTTGTTACATAACCAGCAGCTTACAAATTCAAAGAATTGTTCGTAACTCCTTCAATTATGACCCGAATGAGGTGAAGTAAAATGCAATGTACTCTACTGCTTAAGGCGACCAAACTCAAACATTCACACAGACCCCAAATGCCCTAATTTAATTTGCACGGAAAACAAGATAGTACACAATGGTACGGCCCAGCTGAAAGGTTCGACCTTGCTTTAAAAATCCAATACACAACCAAAAAATCTGAAACTTAGAGAATATGTTCGCCCTTCACAGACAAAGAGAATGAGACGATACCCAGAAGGAATATTTTTGTATTTTTCAAGTTGTGAGCAAAAACATAAATCTGCTGTATTAAATGATGCAAAATGCTGAAACCCACTAATATGCAAAACAGATCTAATAATGCACAAGCTGAAACAATGCTCAAAACTAAATGCAAACTCACAAATCTATCTTAAATCACCACTAGTCGCTGTCTCTCAAGCGAGAAGCAATGCCCAAGCTAGGAGGCCTTCATTCCTCGAAGCAGTCCCAGAGCCAATCCGGCAGCATAACAATATATTTGTCCAAAGATCCCCAAAATGATGCACAAGACTCCTCTTTATAAGTTTCGTTTGACTTCACGAAACCCTAAAATCAGCTTTTAGGTCAAAACCTCTCATCTCCTCAAGATGGCGTACTTCTCCTTTATGGCTTAAGATTTGATATTTTAAATAAATATCATGCTTTGATAATTTCGTCCTTCATATCCTTGCTTTGACTTTGCAATAATTAAAATATTCTTTTAATGAGGGCGCCACCCTCAAAGACCCCTTTTTAAAAACATCTTTAAGTCATCAGACTAGGCCAAGGGGGTCAACGTTATAATATAATATTAAAACGTGACTTTAATTAATTAATACAACTTATCTCTCCAAATGCGCCCCGAAGCCATCAATGAGCAAGCCAACTGATCAAACTGACATAGGAAGTCAACCATGCTGAACCCGACTGTTGAACTGCCAAAAATAGAATTTACTAAAAATAGTAAATTCCGGAAAATGCTCTGAATGCCGAGATGAACATACCCCTGCGAAGCTCTCTGAAAACCCAGAAAGAATCCGCCATTGAATCCATCATCTCTGAGCAATGACCTCCTCAAAAATAGGAAACCCTAATTTATCTTCCGACTAGCCTTCGGGTTCCCAAGGAAAAGGCCAACGGTCACTAGAAAGAACAGGATTGAGAAGGGGACATTACATATTGCACCATTCCCTTCCATGTAGCTAGGTAATTCTTTTTGGTTTTAATTGTTTTAAAATTTATATTCAAATTTTAGAATCTAGATGTATCTCATTATCGAATTCAAATTTAGAGTTAAAAACTTAAAACTTTTCGTTTTACATTTACAATACTTATCGAAGTAACTTATTAATTTATTTATGACATGTTTTAGGTCTCCGTTTTGGCAAAACATGGTTGATGCCATAACAATATGTGGGGTGGGGTTCAAAGCCCATACTGAAGATGAATTAAAGGGCCCACTTTTGACTCAAAAGGTGGCAGATGTAAAAGCACAATTAGAGGAGCAGCGTTTGTAGTGGAGGTTGGGTTGCACCATCATGACTGATGGTTGGACTGATAGGAGAAATAGGACGTTGCTGAATTTTCTAGTTTCCTCTGGAGGTAATTGTACTTCTCTCAATGCATTGAATAATTTGAAATTTGAATTTGATTTAGTGATTAATAATTTTATATGGCTGATTTATGTTTTTTAATTTATTGAATAATTGGTTTTAACTTTTGCTTATTTTTTCAGGTGACACCGTCTTCATCAAATCCATTGATGCTTCTGCCCAAATAAAAAATGCCACATACCTTTGCGAGGTTATAGAGGAGGTGATAGCTGAGGTGGGAGAAGAGAATGTAGTTCAAGTGGTGACAGATAATGCAGAAAATTATGTTGCTGCAGGTAGATTATTGATGGAGAGGCACCCTACTATATTCTGGACTCTATGTGCCGCCCATTGCATTGACCTCATATTGGAGGATCTTGGGAAGCTCCCATGGATCAAAACATGTGTGGATTCCGCAAAAAACATTTGCAAATTTGTATACAATCACACATGGGTGCTTAACCTTATGAGGCAATACACGGGGTTGAGGGAGTTGGCTCGTCTTGGCATCACTAGGTTTGCAACTAATTTTATCACATTGCAATCTTTGATTCGGTCGAGGGAAACTTTAAGGCGCATGTTTGTTGGTGAGGAGTGGTCTTCCTCATCCTATGCTACAAGCACTGCAGGGATTGTTGTGGCTGATTGTATTTTTGATGAGCCAGGGTTTTGGACACCAGCGGAGGAGATTGTGAAGGTAAAATTTAATTCTTCATTATGTTTTAAGTTTTAATTTTTATTTATATTTTACTTTTATTTGTTTATTTTCGTTCACAATTTCACACTTACTTAAGTTAATGTTTCACAATGTTTGCACTTTGCAATTTGTTGAGCCCTTGGTAGTTCTCCTACGAGTTGTTGATGGGGAGAAGCCCATAATGGGCTACATATATGAGGGCATGGATAGGGCCAAAGAGGCCATTAGATCCGTCTATGGTGGAGTTGAGGAGAAGTATCGTCCCATTTGGAAGATCATTGATCAAAGATGGCACCACCAACTTCATAGGCCCATCCATGCAGCCGCATGTTTCTTAAATCCAACCTTCCAATTCAGCCGTGATCTATGTGCAAAGAGAGAGATTCTTAGTGGGCTCTACTCAACGATAGAGCAGATGTTGCCTGCTGTTACTACATAGATAGTGCACGAGATAGATGCCTTCACTAAGGCACAAGGAGACTTATTTGCATGTCAATTGTGCAAAGAGAGTAGGACGGCATTACTGCCAGGTAAAAATATATTTAAGGGCATAATTTTCATCGTTTTTATATTATAATTTATTATTAAATGTTGAACTTGAAACTTGAAACTTGAAAATTAAAGTTGGAAATGAGATTGATTTTGTTTCTTTTTCTCATTTCAGATAGTTGGTGGAATATGTTTAGTTCCGATACATCGAACCTTCAAAAAGTTGCCATTCGTATATTGAGCTAGCCATGCAGTTCATCTGCTTGTGAGTGCAATTGGAGTATGTTTTAGCACATACACTCCAAGAAGCGCAATAGACTATCAGTGGAGAAGATGAATGATTTGGTGTATGTTCATTACAACCTTTGCCTCAGATACTGGAAGATTTTTGACCACGACTCCACCTCGATCAGGCTAGAGGATGTTGATCCACAGTTTGAGTGGATCACTGAGGCTATAGATGCAGTCTTTAGTGACAAGGACCTTGATTGGGTGGACCAAGCAGAGAGAGAGGCTGAGGTTGTAGCCATGGCTGAGGAGGAGGCTAGAGCAAGAGGAGACACAATTGTTGTTGGTGAGAGTGGCATGGAATTGGAGACACAGGCAGAGACTATGGCTGCAACTGCTACATCATCCAGGACCCTTAGACACTTCGTAGGAAGTATGCTAGCTCCACTATGCCATAGACTTGTTATTGTTTTGATATTTCATATTTGTATGGAACATTTGATGTCATGGATTCATATTCCATGAGTTTTGTATACATTTGACTATATTTATATATCTAAGTATGCTACTTCCTTCAGCAACTCAACTACAATTTGTGTACTTTATACATATGTGATCATTGTATACTTGTGTATGTGGTCAAATTTGCTTCTATTTAATAATGTTATTGTGTCTTTAAGGTTTATTCAATAAAGGGTGCTTGAAACAAATTTTAAATCCTTA
This sequence comes from Sequoia sempervirens, assembly GCA_007258455.2. NCBI lineage: Eukaryota > Viridiplantae > Streptophyta > Pinopsida > Cupressales > Cupressaceae > Sequoia > Sequoia sempervirens. The sequence continues at coordinate 28,753 of VDFB02153801.1, forward strand.
AAAATCTCTAAACTTCTGGGGTTTTTTCAATTTTTTCCATTTTGCCGAGTTTGTGCCGAGTTTGCATTGAGTTCGGGCGCCGAGTCTCGAGTCACGAGTGGAGTCACCCTAACCGAGTCTGAGCCGAGTCCGAGTCTTGTTACTATGGGTTCAATGGACCTGACTTATCCATGGAAGATTCTAGAAGACACTCCATAATGCAACAACTTTCTATTTTATTGTTGGTTTATATTTAGCAAAAGGGCAAGTGTCCCCAAATGTAATTTTCTCATTGGTTGAGAGGCAGTTAGTTGTCACAAACCCTAATTAGGGTTGTATTTTGTAATCTCGACCGTTGATTCGAAATCTGTCATGTCCCCTTCTCAGTGACATCTCTCGGAGCACAGGATTAGCCTATCATACGACCCTCGTAGGCTGATAGACTGGATAGAGGGTCATGTTGGAGCTTGGCTCAGCTTCAGTTGGCTGAGTTTGATCAGTTGGCTTTTGTTTGGGCTCGATCGGACACTTTTTGCATAAGTTGCTATTTTTAGCAGTTTTTGGCAGTCAGAGTGGGACCCCTGCTATTTTTAGTAGTATGGATGAATTAGGTTCAGAATCACTTCTTCAGTCGAGAGCTTCAGACGGCTCGAGCATTGGGTTAATATTGAAGGAGATATTAATATTTAATTCAATTAATTAAATATTAATTATTTGAAGATTATAATATAAAGTTATAATATTTATTATAACTTAAGTGATTTTTGTTAAGGGGGTCGCCCATCATCAGAAGGGGGCCAGTTGGTGATTAAATTTATAATAAAATATTTGAGCTGAGACTATTGAACAATTAAAATGAAAAGTTCGAAATATTTTAATGATTCCCTATTATGGTGGAAATCGCACTTTTGAAGGTTATAGTGTATTTGCCTTGGGATTCGAGCCATTATGTGATTATTGATAATTGAAAATTGATCAAGTTTGGTCTGAGCAAGAAGCTTTAGGGTTTCAGTCTCGAATTCATTGGGGAACGAGCCATCTCCATTGAAAGCAGTTCAGAGGGTGTGAGATATCACCTGATCTATTGCCAACAGAGGAATTTCTTCACCCATAAGAAATTACAGAGCTTCACAGAGGTTTATACCTTCAGAGTTATTAGAGAGATTTTCATTCAGAAGAGTTATTGCATAGAGGCGCATACTTCAAGGAGATCTGGAGAGTTTTAAAGAAGCCGTACAAAATCATTAATTGCTGCTGCCAGCCGTACCATTCAATATCAGGCCGTACCTTTCTTGAGAAGGGCGTACTTTCTTCCAGAAGCCAAACGCCTACCTTGGATGCAGTTTGCCATCACCAGCTTAAGCGCCTATATTTCAAGCATTGTTCTGGAATGCCTGAAGGAGGGAGAAGGGATCTTATTTGCAGCCGTACCATCATCAGATCTGTACTTTCAGCTTGCTGCTTTTCACCAGGTTTTCATTAAAAATCATTGCTTTTTATATTGCATGTTGGTGGATCTTTATTGTAATTGTTTCAGAAGGTTTTATAAAAGACTGGCATCAATATTAGCTCTAAGATCAATCGTTTTCAGAGTTAATTTATTTTTATTGAATTTATTTCAATTCTTTGCAAAAATCGCAATTTTCATTTATTGCCCAAAAAACCAAAAAAACATTCAAAAATGCAAAAACAACAAACAAATAGATAGATTTGAGGAACAGGGGAAACTAGGGTTTCTACAAAATCAATCTTGGCCATTGAATTGTAATCGAAGTTCCTATAAATTGAGCTCGCCCCTCATTTGTAAAACATGGGAGCAAGTTGCAAAACATGTTGAGATAAGCAAATTGTTGCTTACGACTGCCAAAGTAATAAGTAATGCATTGTTTGAATTGATGGTGATTACTTCTCTTATTTTGGAGTTTGCATGGTTCTTATCCCTCATCATAGTTTAGATTTTATTTTATGTATGTTAGACGAATGCAAGATCTGATAAGTATTGATTTATGGTGAATCTTCCGCTCATACTTTTGATGAACAAATGATTTTTGTTCATTGTGTAAAGTTGGTCTGATCTTACTTTGTGGATGCTTAACTTTTGTCTGGATAAATATTGTTCGATTTGATGGTAGTTATTCATGGCGTGAAAATCATAAGCACACCCCTTGAAGATTGCACCCACTTTGTGTAGTTGTCCTAGCATGGCGAAGCAAAGCGTGGCTATTGGTTTCATCGAGTCAATACCGTCTCTTGAATTCTTAGGAGTAGATTAGAACTTCTAAACCCTTATCTCCTTTTCAGTTTGCTTGAAGTCCATGATCCAAGACCCAAACAATAGAACTTCATTGTCTAGACCTTCATTGTGAATTGAACGAGCCAAGCGTAAGTCCCTTTGTGTATTACTAGCATATCAAAACGCCCATTGAGCTTATCCACACGTCAAGCCCTGACAAAAGAAACCTTGGAATCGCCATATGATCTTCTCGCAATCTTAGCATATGTGGTGATTTTGTTCAAGAGAGGATAGAGTGTCTTTGGACATTTTATTTTGTGTTCGGTGGGTAATAAAACACACACTAACACGTCCTATACTAGCGGTTATTGCGACTGATAATGGAGGTCATTGTGACCTATAATGGGGGTCATTGCGACCTATAAGAGAGGAAATTGCGCCCTATAATGGAAGACAGTGTTTTAGAATGGGAGACTAATGGGTCTTATAAGGGAGAACTAATGTGTTCTATAATAGGGGAGGGGATCAAGTAGACCCAAAGAGGCTAAATCATAAGAGAAAGGGCAAGAGTTGGCATGATGATCCTAGGATCCCCATTAGTTCATGATTCCCCATACTCTCTTATGGTTGAACCCTCCAAGGATAGTAGAATACCTTCAATCGACCTAATGATTGTTCATGATTTTACTAGCATTTAATAATCTACTACTTAGTATCATTGGAATGAGTGATTATGAGTGACGTTCTTGCCTGCTTGAGCTAGTTGCTTGTGTGCTTGAGCTACTTGCCTGTGTGCTTGAGCTAGTTGCTTGCGTGCTTGAGCTACGTGTTTGCTTGCTTGAGCTACTTGCCTGTGTGCTTGAGCTAGTTGCTTGTGTGCTTGAGCTACTTGCTTGGCTGCTTGAGTTACTTGCCTGTGTGCTTGAGCTGGTTGCTTGCTTGCTTGAGCTACTTGTTTGCTTAGTTGAGGTACTTGCCTGCTTGGTTGAGCTACTTGGTTGTTTGCTTTAATTTGTAGCTCATCATTGTGCTTAAAAACTATGAAATGTTAATGTTGTCTGTCAAAATGCTTATGGGGTTGGGAGGCACTAACAAATTAACTTATCTAAAACTGAATTATTATTAGCATCCAATAAGGGTTGTGACTATTGAAGTGAAAAGGTGTAACTTGTTGGTTGAAAATTTTGTATACCTTGAGGATATGCAAATTTGTGGTTTCAGCCACAGTGTGTGAGATAAACTCTCCTATTTTCAAAGGGAAGGCTCTCCCTTTGCTCTATTTTAACAATTCAGAAATAAACTCTAACTATAAATCTATTCTAAATCTGGGTGAAACTCTGTCTTGTTCTCTTTTTTCAGAAAAGACACATTCTTTTCTCTTATTTCAGAAAAGAATCACAGCTGAAAGCATAAATGATTAATGAAGTAAACAAATAAAGAAGCAAAGTTTCCATAAAGGCGCAATGTCCTTCGTTGCTCCTTCGAGATGGGAAAACAAATTGAAAGCACAAAGTCTTTGACAACCTACTCTCTTATCAACCATTTTAGATGATTTTCTGGTAATCAAGTACAACATGTAGCAGCTCAAAATCTAACTACATGATACACTTTTAATGCACAAACATAGAAAATAAAAGCAACACAGAGTCTGCAAGTTACCCTCTTTCCTTGAGCGTTCTACAATAGCTTCAAATGTGACAAACAACTCAAAGTTTGCATTATCAAATTTGAAAACCAATATAAAACTCCAAACGCAATAAGTAGCTCAAAGTTTGCAAAATGGAGCTTGAATCCCTATTGTATAACACCACAAAACTCACAATCAATATGTAGAAAATGTCGTTTCATAACACCTTGAATCAACACAAAGTTTGAAAGCAATTTGGCTCTTTTAATTGACTGTAATTTGATTTACATTTAAGCTCAAAGTCTTAAAGTGCACATACAAACTAGCAGAGTTTTGTTGCATTGACAAATGATAAATATTACAATAGACCCCCTCAAGTATTTATAGGAGAGAAGCCTTGAGAAAAAGGTGGGAGGATCCCAACTAACTTGAGAAATTCTCTCAACCACTAACTAACTGCAGTTGACTTATTCAACATTACAAGTCCTTTTGTAATTTGATTACATGTAGTTTCAATCTTCAACTTTGCAAGTGATATGATCACATGCAATTACATTTTTTCATTTTACATGTAATTTGTCAAAACTAAATTACAAATACATAATTGAAACTATTCTAAGTGTCCGAAGACACGACTCGAACTACATCATCTTTGATTGGATCTTCATGTTGCTGTTTGGAAAACATTCTTCCATCTTTGTTTTGAAAGCATTCTATGCTCAATCATGTCACCTATTCAACTCTTTGTGTGGCTTCGTCATGTTGTTCTTTCTTTGTATCATTCTCTAGCCTTCAAATTTGTTTGAAAAATAAGGCTCATGCCTTATATTATGGATTTGGTGGGTCATGTGTGCAAACAAACTAACGGGAATGAGACAAAGGGGCTGCAAAAGTTAGGCCAAAGCTCAATTTCAGGTTTTGGAAACAGCATTACATGTGTGGAAAAACAGAACATTGACTTGCCATTGTGGAGAATGAACATGCAACTTTATATGTGTATGGGAAAATACAAATTTTGTGCTTGTGATTGGATCCTAAAGATTCATTTTCAAGTGTTTTTGAGTGCATTTTGGACCAATTTCGGGTTTTTGAAAGGCTGACAACAAGTGCAAAGTGTAATCGGGATTTTTGGAACATATTGCAAGTTAAAAAGTGCAAGGTAGGAAAAATGAGAGGTCATTGCAAGTTTATTTTTGAAACTTCTACTTGCACTTTTGACCAAAACTTCCTACTTGTAGTTGGTTTATAAAATCCTGATTTGCAGCCAAGGGCATCATTTTTCTTTCTTTTTTCCACAAGAAAATGGGAATGAGATCATAGAGAAATGGGTATGTAAATGAGATGAAATGAAAGGGGAATTTATGACAAATGAAATGAATGGAATGAAAGGCAAAATGAAGGGTGAATGAAAGTGGAATGAAAAACGCTTTTTAAATGAAATGAATGCTGAAAAATGAAAGAAGAAAAATGTTTTACTGCCAAGAGACGTTTTCATCATGAAATGGCATTTGAATGATAGAAGGGTTTTTGTGAAGGTGTATGAGAGAAAAAAAAAAAAAAACGTGTTGTCAGCCAAGGGCGTTTCTGCTGATGAGATTGTGCTTTCCAACTTGAGGAGAAGGCAATTAGGTATTGCATAAGTGTTTAGCTTACCATTATTGATCAGTTCTTTTTCTCCAGTGACACTCTTTATCAAATTGAGAAGGATAAAATTAAGACAATGAAATATTCTCCTCAATTGGTCTATAAGTCCATCATGACACAAGGGATTATACTCAACATGTCATCTGCTCAAGATTGAAAGACACCCCAACCACAAAGTCAGAGACACCTCAAAGCACTACGGCAACAAGCAAGACACATCCCTAGAACAAACTCCAAAGAACCTCAACAAGGCATACACGACACAATGGGAATAGGCTCCTCGTCATAACAAGGCCTTGTGTGTGGCAGTCAAAACACTTAGAATGCGTAATTACATCTAAGCCCATACACGAGCTAAACTGTCACTTCCAAGCACTATTAAAAGACCTGCCATAATGGATGGTGGAGGTGCTAACTATCGAACAAACTCCCATCGGTTATCGCATAACCTACTATTAATATCTGCTTTGATGAATTTTGTTAATCATACATGGAGCAGTGATATGTTCAGATGGTGGTGTAGACCGGGAATTCAGTTATAATCTCTATGTCCTATTTACACACACGATGGCAATATCAAGGAGATGGCCTGATACCATATCTTCCATAAATAATCCCCTTCCTTCCCTATCGGCTGCTTTACTCACCAGTATATCAAAAGTTCCTAATCTATTCGATGCTTCCTACTGGACCATGTCCAACCTTTAATACCTCCATTTGGTAGTTGATGTGTCCTTCATTCTCACCCTTTTGAGGAGGCGTGTCTTTTCCCGTATTTTCGTTTGGAACTCCTTCTCGACCTTCCAACGTTATCCCAGTGGCCAATATGGCAAAGCCAATATATTCAAGTATTCATATAATATTGTGATTATACTTTATATTAAAATATGATGTGCCCCTATATATTCATTATAATCATATTTGGCATTATTAATATTCACAATGTTATATTTATAATATTGTTTTATGTTTTCTATATATATTACATGTCTCTTATATATTGATTATATTAATTTAAAATATGTTTTTTTAATATTTATTTTATTATTTGAATTCACAATATTATATTTCAATATTTGTAATATTGTTATATATATATATATCATAACAATAATGATACCTAATGATATTAGTTTACTATTATAATTATAATACTATCGTTTATGTCTATATGAATAATAATTTTTATAATTATAATATTATTGTCAGATAGTTATAATTATAATGTTAATATTTAAATCAAGATTACATGTATTTATATTTTGGATATTTATTTAATTCCGTTATTTTTATTTTGGTATTATTTTGTCATTTCAGGGGCATGTCATTTTGGGGACATGACATTGTTCGGTCAAGGCTGCTAGCTAGTCACTATTGCACTACCAAATAATAACTTGAGTTATTGGTACTAGGCAATAATCATTCAACGCTCAGTTAGAATAAAGCACATGGGAAGGCAAAAGCTAAGAACTAAGTGCAAGACAAAGGATTAAGCCACAAAATCAAAAGGCATGGGAAATCCATGCAAGATGAAATTGAACTAAGGCTGCCATGGACATTAAACATGGCACAATAGAATTTTAAGTGCAACATATAGGGAATGCATGGAGGTGACTAGAGACTTATTCATAAGCCAAAAGAACATTTCTTGAATCAGTAATCTAAAGGGCCATAAGAACACACAGCAAAGAGCTACAAGGGACTCACCCGGGATTTTAAGCAAAGGAAAAAATAAAGCCAACTGCCAAGGCAAGGAAACCAAGAAAATCCAGGCATGAAATAAGATTTAGGAGTCTAAATCCAATAGTCCCAAGTCTAAATTGGACTTGGGCATGTTGGGAATAAAAGGGTCACAATAAAAATCACTAGAGGGATTTTTTATATTTTCTATTTTTAGCTAATCCTATATTTAAACAGTTTGTATTCTAGGATAAGTTGTTGCAGAGCTTATTTTTAGGTTGTTTTAGTGAGCTTTTATATATGCTTTGCTTAGATTAGTTTTATGCTTTAAAGTACTTTATTTCTAGCTTTGAAGTGGTTAGCTTTAAAGACATTGATTTGTGGGATTAATGATTATCCTAAAATCCCAATAAGAGTTTTGTGATACTATTTCTTAATGATAGTTTATCCTACATTTATGCTGCTGAAATTATTATTCAAGTTGGTTTTTATTCTACTTTCCATGTGTTTGTGATTACTTTTTTCAATATTTCAAAAGTTAAATTGAAAGTGAGTAATGAGTATCAAAATTTGTATTGATGTTATTTTTCCATGTAAGATGTAGCTTTGTATGCAGCCTAGCTATTTAATTTTTGGAATCATGTGTTGTGTATTAAGAGTAGTTACTTAAAATCTTCTATGCACTAACTCGTTGGTTTTTTATTTTAGCGACTAGGAAGGTGTGTTGTTGTGTTTGGAATTAATCACTTTTGTTCTCAGTTTGAAGTTATAAAATCCATTTAATCTCACTTGTGAGAGAAAATTTATTTCCAATCTTATGTTCACCCCAAGGCAAAAAGTTAGGACAGAAATTTATTTAGTTTATTTCACTTTGTAAAAACTCCTTAGAAGATATTATGCCTAGTGTTAGTAATTGTAGATTTTGTCATTAGTCTAGTTTCTGTGGCTTTTTTAGTTTTTCAGTGAGCTTCCCCTTAATAATTTGAAGAGAGGTTTTACCTCACATATTGTTCGAGTTTGAGTTGTATTGCAAAAGACAAACCAAATAATTAACAAGGTTTATCTTTTGTATTGCTTGAAAATATATTTAAAGGGAGTCCAATCTCTTCTGTCAACTTCACTTATGAATGAATTATCGGGAATCCACCCACATTCTTCCCCCGCACACAAACACTCAATTCTCCTATGAAGAGAAAATTAGAAATAACAATAAGAGTCAATAGGGTGTAAGAGTGAAAAATGTAATGGGCGAGTGAAAAGTTGTAAAAGATCCATTGCTTGTTGTAAGGCCGAGTGGGCTTGTAAATATTTAATTTTTAATTTTTTATCCTTCCTTTTCAAATTAATTTTTTTCTTTTCTTTTTCAGCTTTTTGGGCTGCTGTTTCAAACCAGGTGGGTCGAAGGTTATGAATCTTGAGTTTGAGAAGACCCTTTAGTTTGCTCAAACTTGCACTTCCTAACACTTGACTTGCTTGATTGGCTATGGTAATTCAAGGGTCAGTGTTTCCTAATATAATCCATGCCCAATCTTGTGATTATAAGCTGGGATTCACTGAGTTGCATAACACTAGTTTGGATATTATGTCTAAAAGTGATAGCTCCATAAAGGTTGGATAATACATCTAAAAGTCATAGCTCTATAAAGTGTCGAATACCCTTGGTTAGAATAACACACAGAGCTAACTAGGGACTCTTCCAAGCTTTTCTACAAATATTGATATCTCCCCCATATCTCATAGTAAACAAGACATCCATGGATAAAAGTGCTCCTCCATCTCTACATCCAAGAGCGAAATGACAGCATAGCCTATCTCTTTGGGAAATATGGTGATTTATCTCAATGTGTAACTTTTGAGAATAAACATTCAATTGCTTTGTGTCACACTCTACTCGATGATGTCTTTTTATAGTTTTATTATTAGTATCCCTTTCTACTATCTTCAATCAGAACACCACATTTAACTTCTAAACTGTAACTTTGATCTTATGACGTATTCCAAATCATAATATCCTTTTTTACTCTAAACGGGATTTAATTTTTCTTGCTTGGCTTGACCTTCCAGCTTTAACTGTTTCTAGGAATGCTTGTTAAATAATCTGTTAGCTATTTCTACGCTATATCTCCTAAGAGCATATCTAGAATATGAAGGAGAATGATTCTTCAGAGCTTTCCCTGGCGTATATGGAAGTGGAAGAATAGAAAGGATTATTGTGAAAATTGGCTAGCTTTTGATCCTTTATATTTCAGATTGAATGTCTTTGAAAGAAGGATCTATATTTAAAAAGAATTTTCCAGATATTTGAATCTAGACAAATCTTTTGGTAACTCTGTAAAATTTCTTTGTTTTCTAATACATCAAATGCTGAGGCCTTAAAACTTCTTATAGTATCTTTTCTGATTTCTTTCTTTAGGAGAACTACTACAAGTGTCATTGTACGTGAATCACATGTTGAAGGACTAGGTTGTATACAGGATGTTGAATATAAAATACTGAATGTCTTGGAGTTTAGCAGGTCAGTGCATTTTAAATTTTTTTAGTAGCCTCTATAACATTCATCTTTAAATGAAATAATGTTTTGTATTCCTAGTTTTTTTAACTGTGTATGTGATCAGCTCAAGGAAGCGGCAGTCTGTTATATGTGCTCATCCGAGTGGCCAACTGATTTTGTATTGCAAGGTATGTTATAGGTTTATGTAAGAATTTCTAGTAGCTATATTTTTTTATTTAGTGATAGTACATTACTGAATAAAACAGAAGTTGTATAGAATCAGTAGATTGCTTATTCTGCAATCAAAAATCCAGTTAGCATTTTACTTTATTGGGCTCTGATTTATCACTGCATCTAAAAATATTGCCTGCATTTATTTTCCTATATTAGTTAGCTTAGTGTTGCATCGTATCATCAATTAGAGTGAGTGTGAAGATTCCAAAATGAAAACATTTATGGGATGCTATAAAAATTAGTCTTTGCACATTTCTGATCTATTTTAACCAGTCTTTACAAGACCTAGATACTGCACAGTCCAGTATCATCTACATTGTTGGCCCTCTTAATTTTTTATCAGATTTTTTTTTTTTTTTTATGGCATACTTGCATTGTGGTATAACATAATATCTTTCTGTGCTCTAGGTGTGATTTTAAATTTTCAAGTCTGTTTTTTATTTCATCTTTTTCAACTTATAATTTTATTTTGAAACAGGGTGCTGACACTGCCATTTATCAGAGACTAGAAGACAACAAGAGCCCAATTGCAGCTGCTACCTGGACCCACCTAGGAAAATTTGCTTCAGAAGGCCTCAGAACACTTTGTGTTGCTTACCGGTTTCTTGATTTTAATATGTACAAATCATGGAACGAAATGTTTAGAGAAGCAAGGTCTGCTTTAACCAACCGTGAACAGAGGATGCATCAGGTGAAGGATGGATTGAGTGTTATTTGCATCAGTTCTCTAATTTACTACTGCTTTTGAAAGCACTATGCGCAAGACACATTATTACTGCAAAGTGATTGACTATTTTAAAATCTTTTATGTTTGATTGTAAATGAATCATACACCTATTACATGGTAACCCATTGAAAGTACAATACCCATTTGACAAATTAGTAACTAATCAGGTAACCTATCCTTACATAGGCAATGCCACTTAACATTATCAAATATAGCCACAACATAAAGAGAATTTGATCTCCGACTTACAAGTTTATAGCAACAGGAAGGATAATTATTGCTGTTTTGAACAAACACATCTCAGCTAAATAAAGATTTGAAGCTTGCCCATGGATGCTTGCTAGGCATCTTTACCACAAGGAAAGATATGCTAATTCTACAATTTCTATGAATCTTCTTTATATAGCTCGGGTTTTGTGTACACTTGGCATGGCCTCCATACTGAATCTCTGCATCAAGATATGATAAATATGCCACTTTGTGTTCAATTTATTTGAATATGTATATATTTACAAATCTGTCTTCTATACATTCTTGTTTTGGGATGAGAAAAATTTAATATTGAGGAAGCTCTGAACAAGGAATTTGGTCTTCATGTATTTTTACTGGTTGTAATTGTTGCCTAGACAACATTCTTGTGGATTTTAATGTTGCAGCAAGCATATATATTGTGGTCTATATTCTTTTGTTATGAAGTTGAGCATTGATTTTTGTTTTTGTTCTTGTAAATCAGGAACATCTTCTATGTCTCAACTCCTTCATCTTCTATGTCTCAACAACTAGGGACATATTCTCATCCAACCCTCAGTCCTAATCGTGTTTTGCCTACTTTCTTTTGTTTGAAAGACAACTTTTCTTTAGGGGGGATGATGTAGATAGATAAAATATACATTAGTTTACTTTAGTTATATTGTACAATTGACAAGTGTAGTTATGCCTCGTTGGTTGAATATAGTAGTTTGAAATATACCGAGCCAATTTTTTCGTTTTTCAAATAACAGATTACAACATTCAAGCAAGTGCACCCGTTAAGGTTAGATGGATAATCCGAAATGTGCAAGAAAGTAAACTCACGATACAGAAGGGAACTCAACGTCAAGTATGTGCTACCCAATCCAAGGTGGAGTGAGGGGCGACCATATGACGGAGTGATTACAGAAAGCAAAGCTTGAAATGAAATGCTGAATAATGAAACTACTCAACACCCAGAATGTGCTTGCTCACCCAGAATGGGAAGTAGCTACCATAGGGCGGAGTTATACTATTTCAATTAATACTGAAAGCAAACTTGAAGGAAATGCTGAATACTGAATCTACTCTACACCCAGAATGTGCTTGCTGACCCAAGACGGGAAAGTAGCGACCATAGGGCGGAGATCTAACAATTACAATAACTTAATTGAAGCTGAGAATTACAACCAGATTTGAATAAGAAAGAAGACTGCCAGTACTACTGTCAGTTTGTACAAAGTCATAAGAATTTGCCTGCCAATATCACTTGAATTTAAAGGATCAGCATTGCACCAAAGAGGAGCACTTTTATCATGTTTAGGAATTTGCTAAACCCAAATGCTTCGGAGATCAAGATATTGTCTTCTGTTTTCTGTTACAAATCTGCTCAATACAATAATATGACAGCAGTCTATAGATCTATTCAAATGCTCACAAAACCCTAATGACTTGCTCAAATGATGAGATCTCTGATGCACAACAATCCTAACATTATGGCGCTCAAACTAATAACATGAAACCAACTCAAAATGCCTTTAATGAATATTGCACAATTTCCAAAGCAAGTACAGTGGTACGGCCTGCTGAGAAATTCGACCTCTTCTTAAAATTTCATGCATTCACTAAAAATTCCACAAACTTGGAAACTAGGGCGCCTATGACAAACTTATCTAATGATGCAATACCCAGAATGATATTTTTGTCCTTTTTTGAGATATGATTAAAACTTCGAATCTGCTGTCTACAATAATGCAATAAGCTGAAACATGAATATGCCAATCTAATCTAAGTTTACAATAAACTGAACATACAATGAATGAACTAAAGATGCACTCACACATAGATTGAAATTTCACCACTAGATGTTGTTTCTCAAACACGAAGTGATGCCCAAATGCTAGGAGGTCTTCATCCCTCGAAGTGATCCAGAGTCAATCCGGCAGCATAACGGTGTAATTTTCCAAGATGACCAAAAATGATGCACAAGACTCCTTTTTATAATCTTCGCTTGACTTCACGAAACCCTAGAATCTGATTTTAGGTCAAAATCCCCTCTCCTCAATGATGGGCGTACTTTTGCCTTCAAGCTCTTGATTTGATATTTCAATTAAATATTAAACTTTGAAATATGCGCCTATCATAATCTTGCTTTGGACTTAGGAAATAATTAAAATCATCTCTTAATGAGGGCGCCACCCTCAAGACCCACCTTTTTAAAACAACATTAAGTCATTAAGTCTAAGCCAAGGGTCAACATTAAAATATATCATTTTAACGTGACTTTTAATTTAAATGACTTAACTCATTTCTCTGAAAATGCCCTGAAGCCCATACTGATGAAGTCAACTGATCAAACTGAAGCCGGGAGTCAACCAACCTGAGCTCATCTGGAAGGCTGCCAAAAATAGAATTTACTAAAAATAGTAAATTCCAAAAAGTACTCAGAATGCCGGAATGATCATACCACTGCGAAGCCCTCTGAAAACCCAGAAGGAATCCGCCATTAAAACTATCATCTTCGAACAATAACCTCCTCAAAATTAGGAAACCCTAATTTTAACTTCCGACTAGCCTCCGGGTTCCCAAGGAAAGGCTAACGGTCACTGAAAATGTCAGGCTTGAAAAGGGGACATTACAGTCCGCCCTCCCCAAGATTGCTTGTCCTCAAGCAATCGCAAACTAGGATGCTGCAATATCATCACTTTCCCAAGTTGCATCCTCCATAGGCAGGTTTCCACTTTACCAAACATTCTCTGATAGTTCTATTCCTCAAGGAACGTTCTCTGACATCAAGTATCTCCTCAGGAACCAAAACCAACTGTCCTTCTTCATCCAACGGTGGCAACTGTGAAGAAGCAATTACATTGTGTCCAAGTGCCTTCTTGAGGCGAGACACGTGGAAGACGTTATGCACTCTGCTATCTGAAGGTAGCTCTAATTCATAAGCTACTGCCCCAACCTTTCTGATGACCCTAAACGGCCCATAGAAGCGAGGTTTGAGCTTCTCAGCTCCACCTTCTTGAGAGTTGACTGTCTGTAAGGTTGTAAGCGGAGATAGACCATATCCCCAACCTCAAAAGAACGCTCTACACGCTTCTGATCAGCATACAACTTCTGCTGATTTTGTGCAATCTGCAAATTATCCTTTAAGGATCTCATTATGTCCTGACTATGCTGCAACAAATCCTTGGCTAATGGTGCTTTGCTGTCACCAAACACCAAATCTGCAAAGCTGGGTGCTTCATACCCATAAAGTGCCAAGAAAGGAGACATTTTGATTGACATATGGAAGGTAGAGTTGTAGCAGTACTCGCCTATATGCAGCCACTTAACCCAAGCTTTCTGCTGTTCGGACACATAATTTCTCAAGTAGCCTTCCAACCACTTGTTCACCACTTCTGTTTGCCCATCAGTTTGAGGGTGATAACTCGTGCTTGGAGTGAGCACAGTACCACTCATTCTGAAAACTTCCTGCCAAAAAGTACTTAGGAACTTGCTGTCCCTATCACTTACAATATTCTTTGGCAACCCATGAAGCCTAAACACTTCTCGAAAAAACAAATCTGCAACTTGGGCTGCAGAAAAAGTGCTGGTAATGGCAAAGAAATGAGCAAACTTGGTTAATCTGTCAACTACCACGTAAATGCAATCCTTCCCTTGGGCCTTGGGCAACCCAGTGATGAAATCCATTGAAATGCTTTCCCATTTTTGATTGGGAATTGGAAGTGGTTGCAGCAAACCGGCTGGCAATGTATGCTCATTTTTATTTGCTTGACAAACAGGACATTCCTGAATGTAGCGTTGAACCTCCCTCTTCAAACCTTTCCAAGAAAACCTTTCTCGGATCTGCCTATAGGTCTTGAAAAAACCTTGGTGACCAACAACTGGAATGTCATGAAAATTCAAAAGAATCTTCTTCTTGAGCTTAGAATCAGCCACCAGAAAGATTCTTCCCTTATACTGAATCAATCCCTCAACCACCTGGTACTTTTCATCATGGAAAGTACCTTCCAGAATGCTGGTTGCAAACTGATTTTTTGCATAATCAGCAAGCAACATGTCTCTCCAATCTGCAGTAAGCTCACACAATGAGCTAAGATGAGGTCTCCTCGACAGTGCATCAGCCACAATATTATTTTTCCCTTTGACATATTCAATGTCAAAGTCGTAAGCTTGCAGCTTACTCACCCATTTCTGTTGCCTCTCATTTAGATCCTTTTGGTGCATAAAATGCTTGAGGCTGTTGTGGTCAGTCTTAACCACGAATTTGTTCCCCACCAAGTACTGTCGGAACTTGGCTAATGCATGCATAATGGCAAGCATTTCTTTGTCATAAATTGAATATGACCTTTCCACACCCCTTAATTTTCGACTTTCAAACACAATAGGGTGTTTGTCTTGCATCAGGACAGCACCAACTCCTTCACCCGATGCATCACATTGCAGCTCGAATGGCTTGGAGAAATCAGGGATAGCCAAAACTGGGCACGAGCTCATGATTCTTTTAAATTTGTCAAAAACAACTTGAGCCTTTTCTGACCAAACAAAGGCTCCCTTTTTGGTGAGATCAGTAAGGGGAGCAGCATTCTGTGAATACCCCTTAACGAACCTCCGATAGAAACCACAAAGACCCAGGAAACCTTTCAACTGAGTCAAACTCTCAGGAGGTGGCCAATCAACTACTGCTTTGATTTTTTCCGGATCCGCCTTTACTCCCTCAGCACTAATTATGTGGCCAAGGTACAGTAACTCCACCATTCCAAATTCACATTTGGAAGCTTTAGCAAATAAGCTCTCAGATTCCATGATACTAAGCACTTCCTCCAAGTGCTTGAGGTGATCCTCCCAAGTCTTGCTGTAGATCAGAATGTCGTCAAAAAATATCAGCACAAACCTTCGTAACTGATTCTGGAAGACACGGTTCATGCAAGATTGAAAGGTTGTCGGAGCGTTAGTCAATCCAAATGGTATGACTAAGAATTCAAAATGTCCATAATGACATCTGAAAGCTGTTTTTTCCACATCTGACCCCCTCATTCGTATCTGATGGTAACCCGACCTCAGATCAATCTTCGAAAAGAACTTAGCCCCATGTAGCTCATCAATGAGCTCATCTATTCTGGGAATGGGGTATCTATTCTTGATAGTGCTTTGGTTCAAAGCACGATAGTCCACGCACATGCACATGGTACCATCCTTCTTTTTCACAAGAACCACTGCAGATGCAAAGGGGCTCTTGCTTGGGCGTATGAAACCCATCTCCAAAAGTTCTCGATATTCTTCTCGATCTCATCCTTTTGCCTCTTCGGATACCGATATGGAGTTGTGATCACCGGTTTAGCTCCTTCCTTGAGCTCTATGATGTGTTCTGAACCTCGATCAGGAGGAGGTCCAGGAGGTAAATCAGCAAACACTTTACTCTTTTTGGTGAGTAAAGACTGAATATCTGGAGGATGCTCTATTTTCGTTTCAGCTGGACTAGCTGGAAGAATCATGCACTCCGCAGCCCACTCCACTTGATCATGACGCATCAACTTCGCCATCCTCTTGAACGAAACAATCCGAGGGCCACCATTTGACATTCCCCTCAACACCACCTTCTTCCCATCGGATTGAAACTTCAACTCCATAGTTTGCAGATTTAGAGAGATCTCTCCAAGAGATCGCAGCCATTGAATGCCAAGGACAGCATCCGTATCTCCAATATTGACCACATAGAAGTCGTCCTTGACTTCGTAATTGCCCAATTGCATTGATATGTTTGGAATCCTCTTGGTGCATGAGATGTGAAATCCATCCGCAACCATAACTCTGAACCCTTCAAAGTCTTCTGTTTGCAATCCTTTCTTTGCCACCACAACTTCGTCTATGAAGTTATGTGTTGCACCAGTGTCAATTAAAGCAACAATACGTTGCCCTTTGATCATCCCACGAACTTTAAAGGACTCATTCTTTTGGAAGCTCGAAAGTTGAGCCAATGTACCACCACTTTCTTTTTCACCTTCAGACTCTTCTGGAGTATTTTCTTCATCGCTGTCCTCAAAATCAGCTTGCTGATCAGAAAAATCAGAATTGCTTTCATCAGCTGTATAGAACTCAATTTGATGAATTTTAGCACCCTTTGGGCACACATGATCTTGGGACCATTTTTCCCAACAACGGAAACATAACCCCTTCCTACGGAGTTCATTGATAGTCTCTGGATCCAATCTTGAGCCATGAGGTTTCTGTGGTTTAAACTCCTTATGGTGAGGCTTCTGATGAAACTTTTTCCCTCTATCCCCTTTGTGAAAAGCTGGTTTGGAATGGAACTTTGCTTTGGGAGCAGCCCACTCCATGTTTCTAGCTTTTTTCATTGCTTCTTGTAGGGACGGTGGATCAAAAGCTTTGATCCAACCCTTGATTGGCTCCATCAATCCTTCAGTGAATAGGATTACTAATCTTCTCTCTGTGATTCCAGTGACCATAACTGAAAGTCTTTGAAACTCAGCTATGTAGGCATCCACAGTGCCATATTGTCTCAACTGTGCCAACTCCCTAAAATGCACTTCTGGGTCCTTCTTCTCGAACCTCTCAATGAGTCTATTGGTGAACTCATCGTAGCTAGTGATAGACCCATGACCTAAGGTGACTAGGCCATGGTACCACCATTCATGCGCCACCCCATCTAGGTGTAGCGTAGCGAATCTAATCGCTTCTTCTTCAGCCATTGGCCTAAGTGCCAAATAGTTGTCTAGTTTTTGTAACCAAGCTCGAGCAGAATTATTATCGCTTCCATCAAAATGGGCAAGCGTAACCTTGTTGAGAGCTTGATTCCAATCTCCTTGTGCTGGGGTTCTTCTTTGATCATAGTTTCTCCCTTGGCCTTTATCCTTCCTTCTATACTCCATGTAATCATTGAAAGACATGTCAAGTTTTACTTCATCAGGAAGGGTGTCATACTCTGTACGGCCTATCCTCACCCTCTCCAAGGATGAAACATTTTCTTCGGGGTCAGGCTGTGGGATTGCTGGTGTCAAAAACGTGGGTTTGAATGGTCTAGCAGAAATGTAGGTGTTGCTCCCTGAAGGCTGGGCAACATGACCATTGTGCTGATTGGAAGCACTGTGCTCCCCGGCATGCACTGTATTGTTTTGTGGAGTATTGGGACCCAATCTCCCCAACATGAGAGAAAACATATCTAACAAAGCATCCATCTTCTTATCTAGTCCTTGACCTAGATTGGCTGAATTGTCTATACCCTTCCCACTGTCACCTCTGTTGCCAGAACCTCTTTCATTATCCCCCATTTCTGTTTCTTGTGAAGGCTCCCAATTAGCCCTCAAAACCTCGGAAGCTGTGTGACCTTCTGGGGCTTGATGCAACTGTGTCTGAACTGTGCCTCTCTTGTATACTCTTGCCAGATACCTCTGTTCTCTGTCACTCATAGAAAGCTGATTTCACAGGATGGCAGGATACGTGGCTCTGATACCACTGAAATATACCGAGCCAATTTTTTTCGTTTTTCAAATAACAGATTACAACATTCAAGCAAGTGCACCCGTTAAGGTTAGATGGATAAACCGAAACGTGCAAGAAAGTAAACTCAAGATACAGAAGGGAACTCAACGTCAAGTATGTGCTACCCAATCCAAGGTGGAGTGAGGGGCGACCATATGACGGAGTGATTACAGAAAGCAAAGCTTGAAATGAAATGCTGAATAATGAAACTACTCAACACCCAGAATGTGCTTGCTCACCCAGAATGGGAAGTAGCTACCATAGGGCGGAGTTATACTATTTCAATTAATACTGAAAGCAAACTTGAAGGAAATGCTGAATACTGAATCTACTCTACACCCAGAATGTGCTTGCTGACCCAAGACGGGAAAGTAGCGACCATAGGGCGGAGATCTAACAATTACAATAACTTAATTGAAGCTGAGAATTACAACCAGATTTGAATAAGAAAGAAGACTGCCAGTACTACTGTCAGTTTGTACAAAGTCATAAGAATTTGCCTGCCAATATCACTTGAATTTAAAGGATCAGCATTGCACCAAAGAGGAGCACTTTTATCATGTTTAGGAATTTGCTAAACCCAAATGCTTCGGAGATCAAGATATTGTCTTCTGTTTTCTGTTACAAATCTGCTCAATACAATAATATGACAGCAGTCTATAGATCTATTCAAATGCTCACAAAACCCTAATGACTTGCTCAAATGATGAGATCTCTGATGCACAACAATCCTAACATTATGGCGCTCAAACTAATAACATGAAACCAACTCAAAATGCCTTTAATGAATATTGCACAATTTCCAAAGCAAGTACAGTGGTACGGCTTGCTGAGAAATTCGACCTCTTCTTAAAATTTCATGCATTCACTAAAAATTCCACAAACTTGGAAACTAGGGCGCCTATGACAAACTTATCTAATGATGCAATACCCAGAATGATATTTTTGTCCTTTTTTGAGATATGATTAAAACTTCGAATCTGCTGTCTACAATAATGCAATAAGCTGAAACATGAATATGCCAATCTAATCTAAGTTTACAATAAACTGAACATACAATGAATGAACTAAAGATGCACTCACACATAGATTGAAATTTCACCACTAGATGTTGTTTCTCAAACACGAAGTGATGCCCAAATGCTAGGAGGTCTTCATCCCTCGAAGTGATCCAGAGTCAATCCGGCAGCATAACGGTGTAATTTTCCAAGATGACCAAAAATGATGCACAAGACTCCTTTTTATAATCTTCGCTTGACTTCACGAAACCCTAGAATCTGATTTTAGGTCAAAATCCCCTCTCCTCAATGATGGGCGTACTTTTGCCTTCAAGCTCTTGATTTGATATTTCAATTAAATATTAAACTTTGAAATATGCGCCTATCATAATCTTGCTTTGGACTTAGGGAAATAATTAAAATCATCTCTTAATGAGGGCGCCACCCTCAAGACCCACCTTTTTAAAACAACATTAAGTCATTAAGTCTAAGCCAAGGGTCAACATTAAAATATATCATTTTAACGTGACTTTTAATTTAAATGACTTAACTCATTTCTCTGAAAATGCCCTGAAGCCCATACTGATGAAGTCAACTGATCAAACTGAAGCCGGAGTCAACCAACCTGAGCTCATCTGGAAGGCTGCCAAAAATAGAATTTACTAAAAATAGTAAATTCCAAAAAGTACTCAGAATGCCGGGATGATCATACCACTGAAGCCCTCTGAAAACCCAGAAGGAATCCGCCATTAAAACTATCATCTTCGAACAATAACCTCCTCAAAATTAGGAAACCCTAATTTTAACTTCCGACTAGCCTCCGGGTTCCCAAGGAAAGGCTAACGGTCACTGAAAATGTCAGGCTTGAAAAGGGGACATTACATAGTTTTAGGTAGTTGCCAATGGTTGGGAATTCCTTAGCAACCATTGACGTAGTCGGGACAAGGGACCGCATTATGCAAGAAGTTTTTGATCCCAATTTTGTGTGAAGAGCATTGATAAATAAAAGACACTTGTTATACTTTCTTATTTAAAAGGTTGTTCAGTATGATCTCATGAATTCAATCTAACATATATAATTCTGTTTAATTTACTCTATTAATTGCCCAACCATAGGAGAAGTAAACGAGCTGCCCAGGCAGCCTCACCATGACTAAAATAGCCTCCATTTTTTTGTGATAACTACCGTGGGAGCTTCATTTGACATACTTTGTAGTCCTAACTTTTGCCCATCTACCTTGAACTTCAGTTCCATTGTTTGAAATTTTTGAGAATACTTGCTAAGAGAGCACAACCATTGTACTCCCAAAACTACATCTATCTCCCCAATGCCCACAATATAAAAATCATTTGTTACCCTATGGTTGCCCAAAATGATACTCAATTGTGATATCTTTTTGGTGCATGACATAGTAAACCGATCTGCAACCATCACATTAAATCCATCAAATTCCTCTACCTCCAATCCCCTTTTTACCACCAATCCTTCATCTATGAAATTGTGGTTTGCTCCATTGTTAATCAAAACTATCACTCTCTAACCATATATTACTCCTCTAACTTTGAGTGGATTATACTTGGATGTTCCTAAAAGTGTAGCAAAAGTCCCTCGTGTAACTCCAACAACCTGGTCTCCTAGTTCAACATCTTCTTCTTCATGATCACTTCCTAAATCAACTTCTTTTTCTTTGTCATTATCAAAGACAACTTCAATGTAATGAACGTTGCCCCATCCAAGACAACTGTGACCTAGCTCCCATGGTTCCGTAGATGAAAAACATAGTTTCTTTCTCCACAATTTATTCTCTTCATCCATGGTTGTTTTTTTGTGCCATTCCTTCTAAACGGGTTTCTTATCCTTCATAGGTTTGAATGTCTTAGGTGGGACTTTATTCTTTGGTATGGAAAACTCCATGTTCCTTGCCCTTTTTATCTAATCCTTTAAAGAAGATGTGTCAAGTGCCTTCACCCAACTCCTGAGTGGTTCAATCAAGCCCTCAATGAATAATACAATAAGCCTCCTCTTTGATACATTAGGAACCATCACTGACAGTCTATAGAATTCAAACACCTAACTATCAACTAAGCCATACTATTTTAATTGTGCTAGCTCCCTAAAATACGTTTTGGATCTTTTTTTGTCAAACCTATTGTTAGCTTCTAGCTGAAATCTACATAAGAGTCTATGAGACTATGACCTTGGGTCACGAATCCATGGTACCACCACTTATGATCATTTCCTTCGAAGAGTAGTGTGGAATATTTAATCACTTCCTCTTCAAACATAGGATTTAGGGAGACATATGTTTCCAACATTTGGATCCAAGAACATGTGCATTTGTTTGAGCCATCAAAAGTAGACATGGACAGCTTGACCAACCTTTGCTTTAAGTCTTGGTTGTGGGTTCCTCTCTCTTTCTTGGGCCTATTTCTTAGTTTCAATTGACAGAAACCTATAAGACATCGCTACATAAAATTCATCCCTTAAGGATGGATACTCATGTAGATAATCTAAGTAGCTTTCTTTGGTATTATGTTGTTCCTCTTCACCTTTAGGACCTTCTCTATCTAGAAACTATTAGTACACACAGATATACTGAGAGGGGGGGTGGTGAATCAGTATATCCCTCAAACCAATTCAGTTTCAACTTGTCAATCAAAACCTAAAATTGCATTAATCAGATAACACATTCAAAGCAAGAGCACAGAACCATGACACCAAATTTACATGGAAAACCCAACAAGGGAAAAACCACGGTGAGAAGAGTTGCTTGGAGCTATTATCCAAATCCAACCTCACAAATGAACCAATAGTTACAAATGATTTCAGGTCTTTAACCTAAGGAAGTTAACAACTCCTTGCTTACTTATAGAGTGAGGCTGCAACCTTAGAATACAACTCTTTGAAGAATCATATGACAAATCATAACTGCAACACTTCTATTGCCTCCGACTCACTTCCTTCAACACTTTTACATCACTTTACCTTTGGCTCACTACCTGTGATATTCACACTTGCACTTTTGCCTTTGGCTCACTGCCTCCAACACTCACACAATTTGGTTGGCTGACTGCCTTCTGCACACCACTTAAGCTCTTTTTCTTTTGGCTCACTGCCTTTAGCATGCATAAAACACTTCATTGGAAATTCACACACATTACTCTGCCTTCAACGCATTGCTGTCAACAATTTTCATTAATCGCACATTGAACACTTGTTCACCTTGATCACACACTTGACCTTACATTTATACCATCCACAAGAATCAAAAAGGTTTCTCCTTGTCGGCCATCTTGAAACATGAAACGACCATATTGGGTCAGCTTCAACACATCCACGGGAAAGGGAAATGAAATGCGGTTCAAGCCAAGAGATAAGCAGGACCTAATTCAAATCTGCACGCATCCCTATGTTGACACACTTCACAAAAACTTGGCACAAGCAACCTAGAACACTAAATTGGCCCATCAAACACTCAACCCTTGAAATATTAATCTCCAGACAACAAGCAATATCAAAGAGGTAAGATAGCAACACATGAATTACATCACAAGCCTCAAATGATATTCAAGAATATTTCCATGCCCTTCTTTCACAACTTCATTCATCAATATGTTGGTGCAAGCAAACAGATATAGAACCAGTATCTATCTCAAACCTAGACAACATAGTTTTGAGATATAAATTTGACAGCTCAACTTGCAATACACTTTAGCAACTGAAACTTGAGGAAAGGTAATAGATAGACATTAGAAACACATTCTCCAAATCACAAGACCATAGCAACAATTGCGGAGAAATGCGAAGAAATGCGAAGCATTTCTTAGAAACTTCCATGATTGCAATAGTTCAGTCATCATTATGCTTACTCATGAAACTTTTGGGGTAGCATCCAAGATCTGAAAACTGGAACACATACTTTGAACGCATGACTTTGCCTAACCTTCAAACCGTAGGAACATATCTTCAAATGCGGAGGAATGCAGAGCATTCTTCGGAGCCTTTTCAAAGAACCTTCCTGAGCCATTGATTGTAAGAGATTCTTCTATGCAAATTACAGCAACAAACAGTGAATACAATATCCATAGAATCATATACCTATTCATGAGTAACATGACATCCTTCCTGGTTGTAGCATATGCAACCCACTACACACTGCCACCTTGCTGACAACAGAGACCATCATCATCATCAACCTCCATATTGATTGACTTCAATGACAACCATCAAACTCCATATTGTTGACGTCAATGAAAACACCTGCAACATCATCAATGACAACACCTACAACATACTTGTAATAATCTCCCCCTTTGGTATTGATGGCAACACCAATTAGAGCAACATTAATAAGATATGCAATATCTTCCCCTCGCTCCATCTCCTTGCTCTATCTCTCCCCTTTTGACATCAAGGACCAAAAGCCAATGGTCTGCAATTGGGCTTGCCATAGCATACAAGCTCCCCCTATCTGCATAAGCTTCAACATTCTTCTACCTACTTCCCTTGAGAGGTAGCCTTCATCAATCTAGAGATAAGGATGTGTCTTGAATTACTCCCCTTGGACAAATGCACCGACTATGCATTTAGTTAGAAGGAGGGGCAACAACCCCTAGCTTCTGTCTGAGATACTCAAAGGTATGCTTTGAAAGTGCCTTTGTGAAGATGTCTACAATTTGTTCCTTTGTGGGTAGATACTCCAACATTACTTCCTGATTAACAATTTTCTCTCTTAAGAAGTTATATCTCATAGATATGTGCTTTGTTCTAGCATGCATCACTAGATTTTTTGAAATATTAATGGTGTTTTTATTATCACACAAGATTGGAATGGGCTCATCATACACCACCTTGATATCCTTCAAACTTTGCTTCATCCACAACACTTGAGTATAGCAAGATGCTACAACAATATATTGTGCTTCTGCTATTGACAAGGACACTGAGTCCTGCTTCTTACTAAATCAAGAGACCAATTTGTCTCCCAGAAAGAAAGCTCCACCATTGGTACTTCTTTTGTCGTCAACACTACCAGCCCAATCAACATCAGTATATGCGTTTAAAGAGAAGTCATTACCCTTTTTGATAGCTATTGGTTTTTCAATTCGCACCTCTGGAGTGCGGATTGGAAATGTACAGCTATGCACAGTTAGACTGCTCTTCAAATTAGGAGGGGAAGCTCCCTCTTTTGCTGATTATGTGTAAAAAGAAATGTTAAGCTAATTTCCTATCTTTTTATCTCAGCTGAGAGCACAAGGTTATAAAACTCTTTGCATCGTAGCTGAGGTTTTCTCTGGTTTCATAACTTCAACTACAACTAAGCCTAAACTAATGACACTTCTATCTTTTCGAGTAAATTTAGAGCAAGAGAATTTAGAAGTAAATAGGGAATGGTTTGGTTAACAGAAAGCTTAAACAAACTTATTTCTAGAACACACCTAAAGACTCATTGTACTTTCGGATGAAAAATGAAATAAAAATTATAAAAGCAAAATGTAAATGTAAACAAATCTTGTGTCAAGAATGAGAGACTAAGGGTTCTAAATGTATTCTAAGTTTCCAGAATTCTACCAAAATTCTAAGACAGAGTTTTCGACTTCCAGATTTTATTAATACTCAATGTGCTGAATGCAGAACATTAATAGATTTCGATGTCTTGCATATTAAGAATGGAATCATCTTTTGTATGAAAGGAGACCCGCCTCCAAGGGATACGTCTCTTGAGAGGACGTGTTCCTTTGAGCGCGCGGGTCCCTGTAGCCGATAATCATACGAATTAAACAGACTTAACATATACGCGTCCTCACACATGGCGACTATCATATATATGAATTCTGAACTTTGTTCAATGCGTATTTTGAACATCATCTATTTGAATTCGATTTTATACATGCTTTATAAAATCAAATACTTATTTCCAGAAATGTTAAACATGAAGAGCAATAGATCTTATATAAACGATGATGATGCTTATAGCAATCATCGTTTATGTCTGACCTAAGCTACCATTCATCAACACTCCCTCTTATCTTAGGGAAGATATTTCAAATCAAATAAGTGTAGATATCACCTTTACACGTGATATCAAAGATATGATATGTTTTCTCAAAGTTGTCAAGTCACATGACATTCTTCATAACACATCTTCATTATGGTATGTGCACTAACATCAAGTCACATGATGTCTACCATAATTCATGGCATATCCACGGATATAAATATCCACCATGATTATCTCTTAAGGATCACAATGATCTTCAGATGATATCAAGTCCCATGATATCCATCCAAGTGTCCAAGAGATACTATCATGACATGTCCACAGATATCAAGTCACATGATATCTATCATGATAGTTTATCATTGTAGAGTCGTCACTTTACAATGTCAAATACAAGTGTTCATTATTAGAAAGATCGTCACCTTTCAATAATGTACACAGGGGGAGTAGGCCCATAAAACCATGGAGTCATACACATGACAAAAGAGTTTACACATTAAACATCTTTATATATTAGTACAATTTTATAAACAATTTGTATTTCAAACATAAATAACAAATTACATTTCAACCATACCAAGTTTCTTCCTGAAGTGCTCCACCTTGATTCGGGAGAGAGGCTTGGTGAGAATGTCTGCAGTTTGATCATTTGTACTAATATACTCCAACTGAATTACTTTCCTTTCCACCATATCTCTTACATAATGATAGGGGATCTCAATGTGCTTAGATCTATCATGAAAGACAGGATTTACAGAGAGTTTGATGCAACTCTGATTATCACAATGAATAATTGTAGGATTCAAGGGCTCACCAAAGAGTCCCACAAGCAATTTATGAAGCCAAACTACTTCTCTTGCTCCCATTGAGGCTGCAATGTATTCAGCTTCTCTTGAGCTCTGTGCAACTGAAGATTGTTTTCTGCAAATCTAGGAGATCATAGCTGATCCTAAACTGAAGCAACATCCTGATGTGCTTTCCGATCGGTTACACTTCCAGCCCAATTTGAATCAGAGTACCCATGTAGATCTAGTTAATCATTCTTGTAAAGAAGACCATATCCAATAGTGCCTTGAAGATATCTCAAAATATGTTTCACAGCCATTAAGTGAATTGTCTTTGGCTCACACATGAACTAGCTGAGAACATTCACTGCATAGCAAATATCAGGTCTGGTGTTGACCAGATACATTAAGGATCCAATCATCTGTCTGTAAAGGGTTGGATCTGCACACTTGGATTCTGCTGCTGCTTCCTTCAATTTGTGAAGGTTGGTTTCCATAGGTGTAGACATCGGTCTACAGTCCAACATTCCAAATCTCTTCAGAATATCAATAGTATACTTCCCTTGGTTTAGTATGATGCCCTCTGATTTCTGCCATACTTCTAAACCTATGAAGTAGTGTAGAATGCCCAAGTCTTTCATGTCAAATTCAGAAATTAGATCCTGCTTCCCTTG
Source organism: Sequoia sempervirens (assembly GCA_007258455.2). Lineage (NCBI taxonomy): Eukaryota > Viridiplantae > Streptophyta > Pinopsida > Cupressales > Cupressaceae > Sequoia > Sequoia sempervirens. Next base: position 55,558 of record VDFB02153801.1, read on the forward strand.
AGCAATGAGGTGATCTTCTCTTGTTATTAGCAGATCATCAACATATAAAATAATTATTAGCATATCACCTTTGATTACCTTGAAGTAGAGATTGGAGTCAGCATCATTTTTGGAAAATCCTAATCCCAAGAGATAGCTGTCAATTCTTTCATATCGGACCCTGGGAGCTTGTTTAAGTCCATAGAGGGCTTTCTTCAGTCTGCATACATGTAAGTCAGGTTTATGTATCACAAAACCTTCAGGCTATTCCAAGTAGACGACTTCTTCAATGGTTCCATTCAGGAAGGCAGTTTTCACATCCATTTGATGGATCTTCCAACCTTTAGCTACTGCAATGGCTAACACTGCTCTTACTGATGTGTAACGAGCAACAGGTGCAAATGTTTCTTCGTAATCATGCCTTCCTTTTGAGAAAAACCTCTTGCCACAAAACATGCTTTATGTTTTTCTATACTGCCATCAGCAGCATGCTTGATTTTGAAGAGCCATTTGGAAGAGAAAACAAATTTCTCTTTTGGTCTAGGCACTACATGCCATACATCATTCTTTAGAATGGATTGATATTCCTCCGTCATTGCATCTTTCCATGCTTGATGTCTGAAGGCTTCTGAAACACTGACAGGTTCTGAATTTATGATGTTCATTAGAGCAACATAACTAGAGAACCGTTTGGGTCTTTTACTTTCCCTAAACGTTCCTTTGGGTGCTGCATGAATCTCAGCTTCTTTGATAATCTTTCTAGCCCAAAGTGGCCTCTTTCTACCGTTGTCACCTATATTCTCATCAGAAGTAGATAGAAGTTCATTTGGCACTTCCTCAGGATGCTCCCTCTGAATCTCAGAAGCAGGTTCCATTTCACGTACTCTAAGGGAATAGGTTTCTGTCTCACTAGAACTTCTTGCCCTCTTGAATGCAATGTCTTCTTCAAAGATAACATCCCTGCTCAATTCAATTTGTTTTTGCCCGGGTATGAATATCCTGTAGGCTTTGGAGGTTTCACTATAACCCACAAATATTCCCTTCTTTCCAGAAGGTTCTAGTTTGAATCTCTTCTCTTTGGGCACATGAATATAGACAGAACAACCAAAAATCCTAAAATGACTAATGTCAGGTTTTAAACTGGTAAAGGCTTCTTCGGGAGTTTTGTTATCGAGATGTGAATGAGGACATCTATTCTGAATATAGACAGCAGTCCTAGAGGCTTCTGCCCAGAAAGAGGTTTCAACGTTTTGGTCTAGCAACATTGCCTTAGTAGCTTCTACAATGGTTCTATTTTTTCTTTCAGCAACTCCATTCTGTTGAGGGTTGTAGGCAACTGTGAACTCCCTCTTAATTCCAGCACTCATGTAGAATTCTTTAAAAATTTCAGAGGTGTATTCTTTCCCATTGTCTGTCCTTAAGGTTTTTATTTTCTTTCCGGAGAAGTTTTCAAAGAGGGCTTTAAACTCTTTGAACCTTTTGAGGATTTCTATTGACTCTTTACACTTAAGGAAAAAGACCCAGGTTTTCCTAGAGAAGTCATCTACAAATATGACATAGTATAGAAATCCTGCTTTAGATGGTACAGACATGGGTCCACATAAGTCTGAGTGAACCAATTCTAACACATTTAGGGTTTTGCTCAAACTATTTGGAAAGGACCCCTTTGTATTCTTTCCTAAGGAACAACCTTTGCAAGTTCCTTCATGAGATGGTTTTAACTTAGGTAAGCGTGTTACAATTTTTTCTACAGAAGGTAGGGCACTGAAATGAAGGTGTCCTAATCTTCTATGCCAAATCTCATTTGAATCAAAGGTGTCAAGGGTAGGGGCTTGTTTGACTTCAATGCATAGTTTGTAAAGGTACCCTTGTCTCACACCTATGATTTGGGCTTTCTTGATTGTTGAGTTCTTAGGCCATGCTAGAACTTTCCCATCCATAAAGGTAACTCTATAACCATTGTCTTCAAGGGCAGAGATGGATATAAGATTCCTTTTTATTCCAGGTACAAATAAGACTCCAGTGAGTTGAAGGGAGAGACCAGATTTCAATGTGATGGAACAAGTTCCAACCCCTTTTACTTGATGTGTAGAGTCATCCCCAATAGTTACATCTTCATCAGACTCTTCAGTCATAGTGTCTAAGTGTTCTCTAAACCCTGTGATGTGCCTCGAAGAACCACTATCAATCACCCAGTTGTTGATATTGTTAGATACTTGACTAGATAAGGCTGAATAGAACACAAAGTTTTCAAATTCATGATCTGAATTTGACTTTCCTACTTTGGCAAACGATGCTTGTTGCTTTGATCTGTCAGGGCACTTCATTGCATAGTGGCCATATTGATCACATCTAAAGCATTGTACTTGAGAGATGTCTTTCTTTTTAGAGGATCCCTTTCCATTGGAATTTCTCTTTCTTTTAAAAAATCCTTTCTTGTAGGAGTTTTTCTTATTCCTTTTAATAGACGAAGTGTTGAGTACATGAATGTCTTCATCTATGTTTTTCTGTTTGTTTTCTTTTGAGGAGAGTCTTGTTTCTTCTTGAAGGCAGTGATTTCTTAGCTTGACAAACTTAGGGAGTTTAGATCTTGCACTTATTCCTTGAACAAATGACTCCCATGAGTTTGGTAGACCTCCTAGTGCAATTAGAGTTAATTCTTTGCTATCAATCTGATATCCAATTGTGGATAATTGATCTCTGAGTTCAATAATCCTCATGGAGTATGCATTAATGGACTCTCCTTTGTTTATTTGAGCATTGTTGATTTTCCTTTTTAAAGCAAGAGTCCTACAGGTGTTGTTGATCTCATAAGTTTTCTCAAGAGATTTGAATATATGGTATGCAGTTTCATGTTTTGCTAGGATGGGCACTATATGATCCCTAACTGCATCTACTAGGATTTTCATGGCCTTTTCATTGTTTTCTATCCATTGAGATTTCTCAGATTCAGATTCTGATTCCTTCATATTTTCTCTCACAAGTGAGTCTAGCTTTTTCTCTCTAAGGATCATCATGATTCTAAATTTCCATGATGTGAAGTTGTCTACTCCAGCAAGGCAATCTTCAAATCTGATCACACTTGACATTATGAAGAATGTGATGTGAATTCGAATTTTAGAAAATACGAAACTTCTAGAGCAAACTGATTTTAGATTTGTTTTGGATTTACACAACCTGGCTTTGATACCATGTAAATGTAACCAAATCTTCTGTCAAGAATGAGAGACTAAGGGTTCTAAATGTATTCTGAGTTTCCAGAATTCTACCAAAATTCCAAGACAGAGTTTTCGACTTCCAAATTTTATTAATACTCAATGTGCTGAATGCAGAACATTAATAGATTTCGATGTCTTGCATATTAAGAATGGAATCATCTTTTGTATGAAGGGAGACCCGCCTCCAAGTGATACGTCTCTTGAGAGGATGTGTCTCTACACTTGGAGACACGTTCGCTCAAGGGACGTGTTCCTTTGAGCGCGCGGGTTCCTGTACCCGATAATCATACGAATTAAACAGACTTAACATATACGCGTCCTCACACATGGCGACTATCATATATATGAATTCTGAACTTTGTTCAATGCATATTTTGAACATCATCTATTGAATTCGATTTTATACATGCTTAATAAAATCAAATACTTATTTCCAGAAATGTTAAACATGAAGAGCAATAGATCTTATATAAATGATGATGATGGTTATAGCAATCATCGTTTATATCTGACCTAAGCTACCATTCATCAACACAAAGCATGAAACAATAAACTCGCTTTCAAAATTCCCTCAAAGAATCATTCTACTTTTGAGGTGTAGGCTGAAATAAAAATTATATAAAACAATCACTTGAAAGATTTTGAGACCTTGGATCAAAGCAAGGTAGGCGTAAGATTTATTTCCTTAGAGCTTTCCAACAACAATTACACGTTTGGGACAGCAGATTGTTGCAAGAAGACAAGCATACAACTTATTATCAACCAAATTACACTGAACAAAGTGAACATATATTGAATAACAAGGAGGCAAGCACTAAGGCTCAGCGTTTTGTTATCACAAGCATGGTTAAGAAGTAATGAGCAAAGGCTGCTCTTATTTATACACAAACATAGGAGTAGGGAACCCTAAAATCTCCTTGTGTTAACAATTAGTCTTGCCAATATGCAAGATTTATTCCTATGTCTAAACAAAGATAACTAGCGGTTAATTGGAATGACTAATATTAGTTAATTGATCTCAAACTAAAGAAAGTTCCAACTATACAATAGGTAACTCCAAAGAATAGACATGCATGAAAAGATGACGGTTAGTTAAACTCGGAAAAGGCCTCTAGTTAACTGCTGTCATCACTTGAGTTCTATTCTTGGAAATATCTGCATGCTTCAATTGACAGTTCACTAATTGGTAACTTTGGTGGCTCTGTAACTGGAGTGATGACCTCTATTTCTTCTGCAGTTTTATGCTTTTGATGCTTTTCTTGATTTTTCTCAATGGAAGGGTATTGCATGATGAAACTGTCATGTCCCCTTCTCAGTGACATCTCTCGGAGTACAGGATTGGCCTATCACACGACCCTCGTAGGCCGATAGACTGGATAGAGGGTCACTTCGGAGCTTGGCTCAGCTTCAGTTAGCAGAGATTGATCAGTAGTCTTTCGTTTTGGCTCAATCGGAGACTTTTGGCAGAATTGCTATTTTTAGCAGTTCCTAGCAGGCAGTGTGGGACCCCTGCTATTTTTAGCAGTATGGCTTTGGCGGCATCCAGAATCACTTCAGAGTTCGTCAGCTTCAGACGGAACAGTAATCGGATGAGTAACGGGAGAAATATTAATATTTAATTGCATTGATTAAATATTAATTAATTAATGATTATAATATAAAGTTATAATTTTAAATTATAACTTAAGTGATTTGTCTTGAGGGGTGCGCCCATCATCAGGAAAGGGGGCCAGTTTGACAATTGAAATATTATAAAATATTTAGCTGAGACTATGGAGAAATTGAAAGATTAAAAGTTGAATATTTTATTAAAACCCTATTATTAAGGAAATCGCACTTTTCAGCATAATAGTGGATTTGCCTTGGGTTTTGAGCCATTATGTGATTATTGGATTTTGAGAAACTGATCAAATTGATCTGAGCACAGAACCTTAGGGTTTGAACTCGAATTCCTTGGGGAACGAGCCATCTCCAGCGGAAAGCAATTCAGAGAGTGTGAAATAACACTTGATCTATTGCCAGCAGAGGTTTTCTCACACAGAGGAAATCATTGATCTTCAGAGCATTAATTATTTACAGAGTTCTTTCAGCATGTTTGCATTCAGAAGTCATTCATTCCTTTAGGCGCACTTTCCACAGAGATCTTGAGAGACTTGAAGGAGCCGTACAAGTTATTTATTGCTGCTGTTATTCACCAGGCTGTACTTCTGACAGGCCGTACTCTTCATACAGCCGTACTCTCCAGTTGCAAGGAAACGCCTCTCCTCTTGATCATTCTTCTACACAAGTTCAGGCGCCTAACCCACTGGGACTTCCTGAGATTACCAGACGGAGGGAGAAAGGGGGGAATCAATTCAGCCGTACCACTTTGTGCATCTTCAGCTGCTGTTTACCAGGTTTTTCCTCTCATTAAAAAGGTGTATTCTTTAGTGCATGTTAGCAGATCCATATTGTATTGAGCTCAAATGAATAAAAGATGAAACGCCTTCATTCTTTATTGTATTTCCTATGCTTAGTGGTCACCTAGCATTTTTAGATAATTTATTATTATTTTTCAAGCAAATCGTACCATTCCTTCATTGCATCCAAACACATCAAAAAAACCAAAACTTTAGAAAACTTCAGAAAAACAATTCAGAGACCGAAAAAGGGGAAACTAGGGTTTCTACAGAAACTGTGAAGTTTGACTATGAACACGGATATGTTCGGACAAGTTCTACACAAAAGCTAAAAATAGCTTTCGCTAAAAGGCAGAAAAAGGTAGATTTTGGATAAAAATCTGAGATATGGGTTTTGTAAGGAATGTCGTTTTGAATAGACCTAGATCGTCCGTTTGTCGAAAAACCGACTTTTTCAAGAACATGCAAGAACCCCTCAGAGGTAGAAGCTACGAAGCAATTTTTTCCAGAGAAAATGTGAGATATGGGTTCTGTAGGCGCTTATATGCTGAAGAGACCTAGATCGTCCGTTTTTCAAAAAACTAACTTTTTCACGAACATGCAAGAAACCCTTAAAAAGTGGAAGCAGTGAGGCAATTTTTTGGGAAAAATATGGGACATGGGTTATGTGGCCAATTTCGTGCTAAATAAACCCAAATTGTTAGATTTTTGAAAAGATTGATTTTCCTTGAACATGCAAGAAACCCTAGGCGTGGAAGTTGAAGAAGTTGTCGAAAATTTTTCTAATCTTGGAGAAGATTGAAAAAGAATTAGACCCAGATCGATGAATCTTGGAGAAGATGACCTTTTGTCTCTGAAAATTGATGCCCTAGAAGAATGGATTTGAAAAAATGTTCTTCTGTGCAACTTGAACTTGAAACTTACGACGAAATCTAAAAACCCCCTTCGTTTGATCCTTCAAATGTTGTTGAGAAGAAAATTTTGTGTTGGTTCGTTGAAGTTAATCTGCAAAATAATGAAGAATCGATGCCCAAATGCCTCTAAAGTAAAGTTTGGGGGTGAAAGAAGCAGTTAACTCGCGAAACCCTAAATTTAGGAGTCATCATGTGAAAATATCTGTCAACTCGAAAAATCCCCAAAAAATAGGGCATCCAAAGCATAAAGACATCTTTCAAAAACTTCTAACTCAAGTTGACTTGGATGCCTCCTTGAGATAAGGCGTCCAACTTTGCAGTGTTAGAACATTTTTCAAAATTTTCAAATTTTGCTTGTTGAAATGCCTCAGTTTGATCTTTGATTCCAGATCTCCGACACATCCTATGAATTGGCTGACGGATTCGTTGGAAAGATGGATCAAATCTGAGAAGGACCTCTTGGAGGTCGTGAACCCGAAAAACTGGATTTGATGGTCCAAAAATTTGGGTGCCTTTGGCCAGCAAGGGCGCTTTTTTTCACCAGAGTTAGTTTTTTCTGTTTGATTTTTCAATTTCTCCCTTTGATGGAAGATCCCTATTAAATCTGAGATTCCAGACATTTGACTAATCCTAAGAACTCACTGTTGGATTCATTGCAAAGCCGAAATAATCCCGAAGAGAAACTCTTGGAGGCTGTAAACCCTAATTTTTGCTTTTGGTGACCTGAAATGTTGGACGCCCTTGGCCAACAGGGGCGCTTTTGCTCTTATGATTTTCAATTTATCCTTCATTTTATGTGTCCGTTCGATCAATAGCCACTGGTGTTTGATAGGTACTCTAAGCTGGCGAACGGATTCGTTGCAGAGCTGGGTTGAATTGGGATAAATCTCTTGAAGGTGACTAACTTCAAAAACTGGTTTTGAATGTCTCAATTTCTACGCGCCCCCAGCTTGTAGGGGCACTTTTCTCGTGATTTGCAATTTGTTCCTTTGATGAGACATTTCTAGTTGATTTGCAATTTCAGGCATTTGATGGATCCATTGAACTGGCTAATAGATTCATTGGAAAGCCTGCTCAAATCTAGAAAGAACCTATTTGTAGCTGCAAACCTTTAAAGCACTTCTAAGTGCCTGAAACCTGAGGTGCCCCTGGCTAGCAGGGGCGCTTTTGTGCTCTAGCCTTAGCCATTTTTCAATGGTTTTCATCCTTCTCGAGCTTTGCATTCATTGTGTCGTTGACTATGTCGACCACACTTGTCTGTTGATTGCGCTCGCTATTTGCGTGCAACACCAACACCATTCTTTCACGTGTTTTCCGATTGCGTCGGTCACCATTGTTGATTTGTTGACTGGATTCACCATTGCGTGTACGTGATCTGTGAAGCGTCCAACATTCTGGACTTGGTTTATTTTTCGCAATTTTCAACATTTCGAAACACCCTCCTCTATTCACCATTTTTCAAGCATCTTTTGCCATTGATTATTCTGTGCAACATTTGAAGCTTAGATTTTGACACCTGGTATCTGGCCATCCTCCATTGATAACCTCAGAGGTCCTAACTTTTCTTCTGTAAAAGCGAAATAGACCCACCAGAGGAAAACTGACTTTTTGAGAATTTTGATAGAACCAATGTGATTGTGATGAGAGATTAACTGATCAAAATCATTTTGAGCCATTTATGGAAAGATCCTATTTTTAGGATTTATCTAAAAATAGGGGCGTGCAACCCTAATTTCAAAATTTTGTGAGCATCCTCTTGACAATAAACCTAGAAAAATCCTATGATCCATTTGTTCAAAAATTTCTAAAAATAGAAAATTGCTATTTTTAGACATTTTGACCTTTTTTGACTTTTGACGACAATTTTACAAGATTTTGACCATTTTTACCAAAATGCCTTAATATAGCAAAATTTTTAATTTTGGGTACAACAATACCACAATCCATAGTCTAAAGTGCTCTTCAAATATCGGAAAATCCTCTTGACAACTTTTACATGAGGTTTTTTTGGATCAGCTTGAAATCTTGCAATCAAACAGACAACTTGCATTATATTAGGCCTTGAAGCAGTTAAGTACAATAGGCCTCCAATCATAGACCTATAGAAGGTCTGATCAGCCTTAGGTGATACATCATCCTTACTCAAATGGCAACTAGTTATTAGTGGAGTACTTACCGGTTTACAATCTTCCATACTAAACTTCTTTAGCATCTCCTTAACATACTTTGCTTGAGAGATAAAGATGCCCTTATCTGATTGTACAATTTGAAGTCCAAGAAAGAATGACAACTCACCTAACATGGAAATTTCAAATTCCTTCTGCATTTCTTCAACAAACTTTTTACACCTTTCTTGAATCCTCGTTGACATAGGTACTTGTCCAATCTTGCATACCAAGCTTCGAGGGCTTGCTTGAGACCATGCAGGGCCTTCTTAAGTCCACATACCATTCTCGGATCTGCTGATAGCTGAAATCCATAAGGATGTTATATGTATACTTCCAACTCACCATTCAGGAATGCAGATTTCACATCCACCTGGTAAACCTGAAAATTCTTGTGCACTGCAAATGCAAGAAACATTATGATGGCCTCTATTCTTGCCATAGGAGCAAATGTTTCTTCAAAGTCGATTCCTTCCACTTGTGAATATCCTTTGCAAACCAATCTAGCTTTGTTCCTTACAACCTCTCCATCTTTATTCGATTTGTTCCTGAATACCCATTTTGTTCCTATTACATTTTTATCTGCAGGCTTTGGAACCAATTCCCAAGTTTGATTCTTTTCAATCCAATTTAGCTCTTCTTCCATAGCTTGAATCCATCCTTTGTCTTTGTTGGTAGCAGAAAAAGTCTTTCGCTCAATTCTTGACAACAGAGAAAAAATCACCTATTCATTTACTTTTGCAAACCTTCCTCTTGTGTGCACTCCATTCTTATGTCAAATGATCTAATCATTTGAATGATTCTTTTGAACATACTTGGCAGGAATCTTGGGGTCTTTCTCTCAAGCTTCCTCCTTTTCAACTTCTTCCTCTATGTAGGTAGATTCATCAGTCCAACAATCTTCTTGCTCATGTGTACTTTGATGAAATTCTTCATCCACTCTTACATTTGCACTTTCAACCACCTTTCTCAATCTTTTATTGTAGCATTTATAGGTCTTCCTTCTGGTTGAATACCCAAGGAAGATTCCTTTATCTAATCTTGAATCAAAATTTCCCAATCCTTCTTCATCTCTTCTAATGAAGCATCTACTTCCAAAGATTCTGAAATACTTGACAATAGTTGGGCTCCAATGCCAAAACTCATAGGGAGTTTTGGTGCTATCCACCCTTGGCTAGCCTCTATTGAGAATATAGACAGCAGTATGAACTACTTCCTTCCAATACACATCAGGCAATTTGGCTTCATTCAATATTGTTTTGGCCATCTGTTGAACAGTTCTATTCCTCCTTTCCACAACTCCATTCTGCTGAGGAGTTCTAGCGACAGAATAATGTCTCTTTGTCCCATGCTCTTCACAAAATTCTTCAAACTCACTTTATGTAAACTCACCACCTCTATCATACCTCAAACATTTGATTCTAGCATTCATTTCATTCCCAACCATTGATTTGAAGATCTTAGATCTATTGAAAGCTTCTGATTTTTCTTTTAAGAATGTAACCTATGTCATTCTAGAGGAATCACCATTAAGTAACATGAAGTACCTTCACCTTGAAGACTCTTTGTTCTGGTAGGTCCGCATAGATTAGTATGAATGAGCTCCAAAGGTCTTGTAGTGGAGTACTCTTTGGTCTTGAATTTTATCCTTGTTTGCTTTCCAATGTGACATTCTCTGCACATGGTGCTTGTAGGCTTGACAATCCTTGGCATGTCTCTCACTGCATGGATGGAACTGATCTTCACAAGGTTATGAAAGTTGGTGTGTCCTATCCTCTTATGCTACAACCAACATTCATTTGTCTGCCCTAGGAGACAGCTTCTTCCATTCACAGGCTTAAGATTGTATAAGTTTCCTTCAGTCCTTGAACCTTCTACCACTTGAAATTTAAAAATGTGGGGATGCCTTAAGTTTAATCTCCAAAACCTAAGGTATGTTCCAACATTTCTAGGATTTCATTAGGATGCAAATTAACAAGGTGCATAGATTTTACTTTCAACCTCCAAGGTGAGTCAATCAGACCTAGATCTAATCCTTTTGAGTCTTAGGAATGAATTGGAAATGATTTGGAGTGATTACCCTAATTAGACTATATAACCTAATATGATAAATGCAAAATCTTAAAGATAAACAAATAGAAATAGTGATTTGCAAGTGGATCTAGTAAGTGCAGACTGATGTGTACCTGTCACCAAAAGTTGGATTCAACATAGACTCAGTCGCCCAAGGGTGAATGGGTCTTTGATAGGTGGTCCTGAAACTGTTTTTGTAGTCCTATAGTGTTGGATCTGAGCTCCTAATTGCTAGTTGCAAACTTGTTGGAATGCCGTCAATAAATTTTGTAGGTGAGTTCCCGTGTCTTGACAAGGTTGGTTACTCAAATGCAACAATTGACAAATTTCCTGCAATCTTCCTTTGATCATATCCAAACCTACAACTTGCATATTCAAAGAGGAAAATAATCTTGTGCCATATAGGGGCTTGCCTCAGTCAAACCCCATGTAAGTGTTCCCACTTCCACAATGGCAAAATGTCAATGATAAATGATAATGGAAATAAAGGAATGATGAAATCACAATGCTCTACAACTCACTACCCTTCAATGGTTACCTTGAAGGATTGAAGTCATACACAACACCTCAAGGATTTGGATCTTGCTTTGCTTGAATGCTTGAATGCTTTGGAGACCTACAAAAAGATGTTAG